>QYSD01000020.1:0-252288 GCA_009806315.1 Rhodotorula sp. ZM1
GAGCACGCTTGAGGACACTTGAGCAGGCTTGAGCGGCTTGAGCAGGCTTGAGCGGGCTTTTGGCTGGGTTGCTGATGCTCCTCACGGCGTTGAGAAGGTCAGCTCGAGTAAGGTCGCTGCAACCTTGACATGGCATCGCGGGCGGGCGTTCTGAGCGTCAACTATGCAAGAACCGCCAACAAGGCGCTATAGCGCGGCGAGTGCGCTTCCTCCCCCGATTTCCTCCTCTTTGGTTGCCAGGCTCCTCATAGGGCATGCGACTCAAGATGGCCCGGATTCCCGGTTCCTTCACCTTCACGTCCAGGCCGTCGCCGTCGCTAAGAGTCAGCGTCTTCGCCCTCAGCCGTATCCACAGAGACTCGGCGTCGTCCTCGCACAAATTGTCAGACGGATGAGGTCGTGCGAGGGTTTCCCGGGGTCAGCGGGTTCCCTTAAGCCTTCTTCCTGGCAAATATCTCGACAGAAAAGTTGGGAGTAAACACGCCGTCTTTTGCCGTCAAGCGCTGGCGGAGGTTGAAGATGTTGGCGGTCGGCGGAAGGTGAAAATTAAGCCGCGCCTGCTTCTCGCCCAGTGTCTGACTATCTGACTGCTTGGCCTCCTAGGTCATGTTGCAGATCCTCGAACAGGACGATGTCGCTCGTCCTCCAAACGCGGCCAACGCTGCCCTTTGAACGGTCCCAGCACTCATTGCCATTTCACAGCGTGAGGAATCTGCCTGCGTTATGGACAACGAGGTTTGCTGCTTCCTTGCGTAGGACGCGGCCGGCATTCAAGAGGACTTCGGCAACACTGACGCACTGACACCCTGCTCCTCTTAGTCGCTGCCTTTTTCGACAAGTGGGACATGGAACAGCAGGTTTCCGTCCGCCTCGTTAGACGGCAAGACACCCCTTCAAGAAGGGCGTTGTTCAGCCAGGAAAGCACGACGTAGGGGAGCGAGAGAGAGCATCGAGAAGTGCAACTGCTCGGCCTCTGGTGCTTCGACTCGAATTGCTCAGCAGCTGGCTGAGATTCATGTCATCAAAGACGCCTCTGCGACGGCGACAAGGGCGCGAACCGCTCGGTCACAGGCTCGACAGTAACAGACGCAGCGGGAGCGACGGGAAACTTGCTCCAGCTTAATCCAGATCTGCGGTTCAGTGGGAGCAAACCGGCCGGCAAGACACCCTCTGCCAGCTCAACACTCCTGGTAAGCTCCTAAACGGGTGCGCCGAGCGGCCAGCCAATCCTGAACCCAGTGCGGCTGGCGGGCGCGGAGGCGTGGGGGAAGGAGAAGAAGGTTTTCGCTGCCAGAAGGGCTTCGGCGTACGGGACAAGATTATCAGAGACGCTGCAAAATTCGTGCGTGATGATGGGCATGTCGTCGCGTTTTGAGCGGGTTGCGGGATGTGAGATGGAAGGTGTCCAGCACAAGGGGGGTCGCCACGACAGGCAACACTGCCGTTCCGTGGGCCGGAGAAAAGCGGGTATGAGCGAGACTGCGCTTTGCGCTGAGAGGAGCGGAAGGCAGTGAGAGACGGGACGAAGCGACGAAGATAAACAATGCGGCCGTCGGCTGGTTCGAGGTCTCTGAAAAACACGGCTCTCTCCGTGTCGAGGGTACGACTAACCTCATACTGACTGGAGCACGCGACGCCATGCCGTCTCCAGCAAAGACAGCACCGTTTCTCCCGCTTTGCGAAGGTCGAGGAAAAGCGTCCTCCCTTTATGCTCTGACAGGTGGCGACTGCAAAGTATTTTGGATGTCAATGTCGCATTGACGAGATGGCCTCCTCTGGCCATGCATTGCTCAATCACTCGTCATCCTCCCGAGCGGCTTAGTCGCGAACGATGAAGCGCGTGAGCTTCGCCGTGATCTTGCGCCTCTTGGCCGTTCGATTCTCCTCCTCCTTCCGCAGCTCCTCAGCATTACGGGAACTCGCCCAAAGGCGAATGCGCGGATGACCGGCTTTGCGGCAGGATGCGAGCGCAACGTCGTCTTGAAGCGTCTCTTTGGCGGCGGAGTCAGCGTCTGTCGACGGAAAGTCGAGGACATCGCCAAGGGTGACCAAGTCGTACACTTGGCTGCCCTCAGCGGCCAACTTGCGACGCAGGTCGGGGACCGTCGCGCGGATGTCGATAATCACCGTCTTGCGCCCACGGCTGGCGTTATATCGGCGGCTGTGCTCGTAGGGCTCGTCGAAGTACCGCAAGTCGGCCACGCAGGTGTCGTCCGGCGTGAGAAATACTGAAAATGTCGCCTTCTCAGCTAGCCAAATCTCGTCCGTCGCGTCTCCGTAGTCCCAGACTGAGCCCTCCTTTCGCATAAGCAGCAAGGGACAGGTGACTGCGAGGACGGTCTCGGCTGTCTCGAAGATATCGCAGACGGTGATGGAGCCTTCCTCGAGGTACGGGACTCGGAACAGGATCTTCCCTTGGCGTCCGTGATCGCCATTGAGCTCTCGTTGAGGAGCTCGTCGTCCATCTCGTCCGAGTTGAGAAGCGTCGGCGTCGGCGACGCAGCCGCAGCAGCAGCACCAACGCGTTCCCGACCGATATCCACAGGCGGCGGCGCGACATCAATATCCTGTGCCGCCGCAATACTCTCGTCGAGCTCTTCAACAGCGTGAGCTGCGTGCAAGTCTGCCGCCGCAGCAGGTCCCTCGATCTGAAGCGGCGCAGCCTGCTCGAGGACGATCCAGAGCTGCGTATTCTGCGGAAGAAGTCCCTCAGGCCATGAACCCTTCTCGAGCTCGACACTTGCTGCGAACTCCTGGGTGAACGAGCCAAGCAGCCAGCCTAACTTGAACCGAAAGCGAGGGGGAGGAGCGCCAGACGACGCGAAGAAGACGCGGTTGGCAGCTGCATCGGCCTCGGCGTAGCACGTGGCGTCGACGTACACACTGCGACCGTTGTAGGTGAGGAGGGGCATGGTGAGGGCTAGGGGAGAGGACGAGGAGTGGCAGGAGCCGGTGAGGGGTGAGCAGCTTGAAGGGAGAGTGGACTGCGTGAAGCGCGGAGAAGTCGTACGAATCAGGGCGCGTCGGCCGCCTCATGGCAGTATGAGAGGACGAAGAGAACGAAGAGAACGAGAGAGGCGGGCAGAGCGTGGGGAGGACGCGCCCCACGACGCCGCACGAAACTGCGACCCCGGGGCTCGTGAAAGGCGACGTTCGACAGCGACTCGTCGGGGACACCGCAAGGCGAGCTAGTCCGACTCCTGCTCACTTGCGTCTGGCTCGCTGTCGCCCTCCTCCTCCCCCTCCCCCTCCTCGACCGCAAGCGCTGCGAAAGCTCCTCGAACCGCCTGAACCGCCTTCTCGTCCGCCGAGTCTTCGTCCTCCGACTCGATTTCGCCGCCCCCGCTGTCTTCTCCGTCTTCTGATGCCTGCTCGGCCTCCGAACCGCTTCCCGTTTCGTCGTCGGCGTCGGGTCTTCCTGCGCCGGCCTTGGGAACGAACTCTTTGAGCCAAATGCCCTCCATCTCGTCCCGCTGTAATTGCTGCTCGTATGCATCGAGAGTCGGCGGCAAGAACGTCCATGGGATTGTCGACGAGTGGAGAAGGCGGAGGATGAAGGCGCCTGCTCGGTAGATGTCGGGGCGACCGACTTTGGCGGTAACGAAGCCCTGCTGCAAGGCGTGCGCCGCAAGGAATTCGTCAGTCGTCCAACGCGGCGGTGTCGCTTGGCGCTTCGCCGCGCGCTCCTCGGGCGAGTCGAGGCTGAACTCGTCGTCCTCCTCTTCCTCCTTTCCCTGCCACGCCTCTCTCTCGTGCTTGAGTTTGAGGACCTTCTCGAGCGGGATGCGCTGCCCAACAAAGTGCAATACCGCCTCGACGTTCTGGATCGGGAGGATGCCGCCGAGGACCTGCCGTTCGAAGCCGGCCGCAGACGGACATACGAGGCCGGGGCAGTCGCAGAGGCGGAGCGAGTGGTTCCAGTAGATTGTCTGGAGTGTCTTTGTCTTGCCGGGCGTGCGAGAGGCGCGGACGACTTTGCGGCCAAGGAGGGCGTTGAGAAGCGAAGACTTGCCGACGTTCGGCTGGCCTGGGAGAGCAAGAAGATCACGTGAGTAGAGCAAGCAAGCGGGTTCAGCAAGCTCCAACTCGACGTACCGATCAAGCCGACAGTCAAGAACGGGTAGTCCTCCTCGCCCTCTCCAACCTTGGCTGCGTCACCCGCGCTCTGCTCTTCCTCCTTGTTCTGCGGCGCCGGCGCGAGCTCATCTTTGCCTTTTCTCCGCCTCGATCTGCGCCCCTTCTCGCCCTCGTCAGCCTCCCTCCCATCCTTCTTCCCAGCTCGTACACCCGTCTCGCCGCCTTCCTCCTCCACACCCTCCCAATCGACGTCCTTCCTGACTTTCGGCTTCCATCGCGCGAGCCGCTCAGGGCTCGACGCGACGACTGGAGGAGGCGTGAGAAGCGAGGCATGCGCGCAGCGGAGGGCGGAGAGGAGGGCATGGCGGGCAGGAGGCGGTGTGGCCGGGACGAGGCGGGCGTGCGTACCTGCGCTCAAGGTGAGCACGGACGACGAGGCAACATGGCTCGTCGCCTACAGCGCGCAAAGGTAGTAGAAAGCCGCAACACGGGGCTTACCCTGCGTGTCCTCGCCTCGTTCTTCCTCCTTGTAGCTTTCCATCAACACGACCTCGACCTTGGCACTTCCTTCAGCATGTCCATCGCCCTCGTCTTGTGCGCTCGCGTCCTTCTCGAAGTAGCGCTTCCAGGCTTCACTGACCCAGCGAGGGACTAGGTCGGTTTTTGTCAGGACGAGGATGACGGGTTTCGGGTACGGCTTGAGGGTGCGGAGGTAGTGGCGCAAAGAAGGAGGGTAGTGGAGGAGAGGAAATCGAACGTCTGCGGACGCATGCAGCAAACGCATGAAGCTACGAAGTCAGCTGAGAAGGCCGTATCGGGAAGCGACGGTACGCACCGATCAGAACCAGGAGGATGTCGCTCGTCTCCGTCGTCCGCCACAGCTGGCGCCACACTTCGAGGCTGCGTTCGAAGAAGGTTGGCGAGGGCGTGTTGTTCGCGTCGCCCGAATCGTCGAAAGAGGGAGGTCGCGAGATTACCGAGTCGATTTCGGCGAGCCATTTGCGGAACATCCCCTCTGCGCGACGAGAGTGACGTGAGTAACGCATCTACAATTAAGAGGAGAACGCCGAGGCGAGCTGAATCGCCGAAGACTAACCCTCGTTCTTCTCGACCTGCGAAAGATGGCAGCAGAGGACGACAGACAGCCGATCAGCATCCTCGGCTGGTTGCGCAGGTGAGAAAAACCGGGTGCGCACCTCTGCCTTTGTCTGCGTGTACCGCCAGCGCGGCCGTTTGGGGCAAGACAGCTCGACCTCGTCAATTTCCTCCTCCTCGCCCGGCAGCACGACCGCTCTCTCCTTTCCTTTCTTCCCCGGCAATAGCTCCTCCTCCGTCAGGACGGCGAGCTCAGTCCTGATAGGCCGCTCCAGCTTGTCCATCGCTGCCCGGAATTTCGTCCGTTCGGCGAGGTGCTTCGGCAGCCGAATGAACCGCGACTCAAGCTTCATCCGCCCGGCATGCTGCTCATCGCGCGCTCGTTGCTCAGGCGTTCGGTAGCGCTGTCCAAGATGTGGTTTCGAGGTAGAAGTCGAGAGGAGTGAGGCGGTGCTTGTCGGGGAGAAGGAGGGCGAGGAGGATGGGTCCGCCGGAGTCGCGCGCTTGATGGCTCGCTTGTGCTGCAACTGTTCCCTGCGAGCCTTGCCCGATACAGGCTTCTGCGCGGTCGGCGAGGTGAGGTCAGTGCTGGTGAGCGAGATGGAGAGTAGGTCGCAGCAACGCACCTTCCGGGCCATGTCCTACGCCGTCTTCCGAGCCGTAGCACTCGAGTAAAGCACTCAAGCAGTCCAGCCAGTACAAATAAGCGAGACGACGTGAAGCGCACGAGTCAAACCGCTCTTTCACCAAGACCATCTGCTTGCCCGTCTTCCGCTCGCTCAGAGGAGCTCAGGCTCACACGGAGAATGGTGAGTAAACGCTCGCTCATTCGCTCGTCTAGTTGTCAACCGCCCCGTCGCGACGTCGCGCTTCATCATTGCCCATCTCTCCCCGGTCATCTTCCTTTCCTTCGCTGCCACACCGCAAAGACGCGGTTCGGATGAGGGAGGGTCAGGTGTGGCGGACTGAAGCTGACCTTGGGGACGTTCTGCAGGCGCGAACAGAGACCGCCGTCGACAAGGTGTCTATCCTCGGCTCGTCCGTCCCCCTCGCCTTGACCCTTCCGATACCTCCGCAACTCACGCTGTTCTCTCCCCTCGCAGCGAGTCGATCCACTGCGGTTTCCACCTCATCCCCTACATTGTCGAAACCGTCCTATCCACCCTCCACTCGTCGACCTATGTCCTCTTCACCGACACTCACCTTGCTCCGCTCTACCTCTCATCCTTTTCCTCCGCCTTCGAGGAGGCTATCGACAAACTCCAGATCGAGACCCGCCCGCGCTTCATCACCCATGTCATCGCGCCTGGCGAGCAGAGCAAGAGTCGCGAGACCAAGGCGGAGCTCGAGGACTTCCTCCTCTCTCACCGATGCACGCGCGACACAGTCGTCCTGGCGCTCGGAGGAGGCGTCGTCGGTGACTTGATCGGGTTTGTTGCTGCGACATTCATGCGCGGAGTCCGCTACTGCCAGATCCCAACCACCCTCCTCGCCATGGTTGATTCGTCCGTCGGCGGAAAGGTACGCTATAATCTGTCGTAAATGGCGAGACTTTGGCTGATCTCCGTCACGCAGACCGCCATCGATACCCCTCTGGGTAAGAACCTGATCGGCGCCTTCCACCAGCCCTCCTACATTTTCATCGACGCCAGCTTCCTCGAGTCGCTTCCACGCCGCGAGTTCGTCAATGGCATGGCCGAAGTGATCAAGACCGCTGCGATTTGGGACGAGGCCGAGTTCGCCAAGCTCGAATCTGGCGTTGCGGACATTCACGCCGCCGTCTCAGGCTCGTCCACCCGCGACACCTTCGCCGGCCGCACGCTCGAGACCCGCTCGGCAGCCCAGTCGCTCCTCCTCTCCGTCATTCGCGCCTCCATCGCGACCAAGGCCCACATCGTTACGGTCGACGAGAAGGAGACTGGCCTGCGCAACCTCGTCAACTTTGGCCACACCATCGGCCATGCCATTGAAGCTGTCGTGACACCCGACGTCTTGCACGGCGAGTGCGTTGCTGTCGGAATGGTCCTCGAGGCCGAGGTCGCACGGAGCATGGGCGCACTCGGCAATGCCGCGGTCGGCCGTCTCTCGCGCTGCCTCAAGGCGCACGGTCTTCCGACCAGCATGGACGACCCGCTCATCCGCAAGTCAGCCAAGGCCGCACGCCTCAACGTTGAGACCCTCCTCGATATCATGCGCGTCGACAAGAAGAACTCGGGCAACGTCAAGAAGGTCGTCATCCTTTCGCGAATCGGCAAGACGCTTGAGGAGCGCGCGACCGGCATCAAGGACGAGGTCATTGCTCGTGTTCTCGCCCCGGCTGTTCGCGTCTACCCCGGCCCGCCTACGAAGCAGACTTTCGAGCTCGCAACGCCCGGCTCCAAGTCGATCTCGAATCGCGCGCTCGTGCTCGCTGCTCTCGGCAATGGCACCTGCAAGCTCGGCAACCTCCTGCACTCGGACGACACGCAGGTCATGATGTCCGCGTTGAACGAGATGAAGGGTGCCGAGTTTGCCTGGGAGGATAACGGCGAGCTCCTGGTCGTCAAGGGCAATGGCGGCAAGCTCTCGCCCCCGAAGGGGTCGAAAGCGCTCTACCTCGGCAACGCTGGTACCGCCGCCCGCTTCCTCACGACCGTCTGCGCCCTCGTCCAGCCTGAAGACGACCTCGCGCACACCGTCATCACCGGCAACGCTCGGATGAAGCAGCGCCCGATTGGGCCACTTGTCGATGCCCTCACCGCGAACGGTACTGGTGTCGAGTATGTTGAGAGCCAGGGCGCGCTCCCGCTCAAGATTGCCGCGACCGAGGCAGGGTTCCGCGGCGGCAAGATCCAGCTCGCGGCGTCCGTCTCGTCGCAATACGTCTCGTCAATCCTCCTCTGCGCGCCGTATGCTCGCGAGGAGGTCATTCTTGAGCTCACGGGCGGCGTCGTCATCTCGCAGCCGTATATCGACATGACGATCGCCATGATGGCTTCGTTCGGCATCCGCGTCGAGCGCCTCCAGGGCGACGACGGCAAGCTCCTCGACACGTACCGCATCCCGCGCGGCACCTACGTCAGCCCGCCGACGTACAACATCGAGTCGGACGCGTCCTCCGCGACTTACCCCCTCGCTATGGCTGCCATCACCGGCACGACCTGCACCATCCACAACATCGGCTCGGCCTCGCTCCAGGGCGATGCGCGCTTCGCCAAGGATGTACTCGAGCCAATGGGCTGCAAGGTCATTCAGACGGAGACTGAGACGACCGTCACCGGCCCACCTGTTGGTCAGCTTCGCGCACTCGGCTTCGTCGACATGGAGCCGATGACGGACGCCTTCCTCACTGCCTCGGCCCTTGCCGCCGTCGCCTCGCTCCCTCCGCTCGAAGGCCGCCTGCAAGACGCCGGCCAGCCACTCAACTCGACTCGCATCGGCGGCATCGCCAACCAGCGCGTCAAGGAGTGCAACCGCATTGACGCCATGCGTACACAGCTCGCCAAGTTTGGCGTCCAGGCCAACGAGCTCGAGGACGGTATCGAGGTCTTCGGCATAAAACCTGAGCAGCTTCGTGCCGGCGCTTCCGTTCACTGCTTCGACGACCACCGCGTTGCCATGGCTTTCTCGGTCCTCGCTGCGTGCCCTGGTGCGCACGGCGCGGTCCTTGAGGAGAAACGTTGCGTCGAGAAGACCTGGCCGTCGTGGTGGGACGACCTCTCTCGCAAGATCGGCATTGAGGTGGTCGGCGTCGAGCTTGACGACTCGCCTGTCGCCTCGACTTCGACTGTCATCCCGCGCCACTCGACCGATGCGAGCATTTTCGTCCTCGGCATGCGCGGCGCCGGCAAGACGCACATCAGCCGCATCGGCGCTTCGGCGTTGGGCTGGCCCGTCCTCGACGCCGACGAGATGTTCATCACCGAGTATGGCCAGTCGGCGAAGGACTTCGTCAACTCGCGCGGCGGCGACTGGAGCGAGTTCCGCGTCGCCGAAACGCACATCCTCAAGAAGATCATCCGCGAGTATTCTAAGGGGCACGTCGTCTCGCTTGGCGGAGGAGTCGTTGAGACGGAGGAGAACCGCAGCCTCCTTCGCGCCTACGGTCACGGTGGCGGACCGATCGTTCACATCATCCGCGACATCGACGACATCGTCGGCTACCTGAACTCGGAGCCATCCCGCCCGTCTCTCGGCGAGGACCTGCACGTCATCTACGCACGACGCCGGCCTTGGTTCCACGAGCTCAGCAACTTTGAGTTCATGAACCTCATCTCGGGGAAGCCGAAGGCGCCCAAGCAGGGCGTCAAGCCGACCGCGAACGGCTTCGTCGTCTCGCACACGTCGACCAAGGGCGCCGAGGACGAGGTCGCTCGATTTTTCCGCTTCATGACGGGCCAGAACACGAACCACGTCTCTCTCGCCGATCCCCGCCTAACCTACTTCCTCTGCCTCACCCTCCCCTCGTACACCGCTCCTCACCCCGCCCTTGAGCAGTTCGACGAGCTAATCGCCGGCGTCGACGCCCTCGAATTGCGCGTCGACCTCCTCTCGGCCGACGGGAAGACGCCCACGAAGCCTCAGGTCCCCGACTACGACTACGTCGCCGTACAGCTTGCTGCGCTCCGCCAGCGCTCGACTCTCCCGATCATTTTCACCGTCCGAACGGTCTCGCAGGGCGGCATGTGCCCCGACGCGGCGCAGGACGAGATCTTCAAGCTCATGGAGCTTGGCGTCAAGTCCGGCTGCGAGTACGTCGACCTCGAGGTGCGCTGGCCGGAGAAGCGGATGCGCGACTTTGTCGGGATCAAGCAGTCGACCAAGATCATCGCGTCGTGGCACGACTGGTCGGGGAACCTGAAGTGGGATGGCGAGGAGGCGGCGCAGCGCTACGAGGCGGCGAACGAGGTGGGCGACATTATCAAGATCGTCGCCAAAGCCAACTCGCTCCTTGACAACCTGACGATGCTCCGCTTCCGCGAGACGTTCAAGGACGGCAAGCCACTCATGACGATGAACATCGGCGACGAGGGCCGCCTGTCGCGCATCCTCAACCCCGTCTTCGGACCGGTCTCGCACCCCGCCATCACCGCTTCTGCGCCCGGCCAGCTCTCCTTCGCCCAGATCCAGACCGGTTTGCACCTCATCGGCCACCTTCCGGCGCGCAGATTTTACCTCTTCGGCTCGCCCATCCAGCACTCGAAGAGTCCGCTCATCCACAACACCGCCTTCAAGGTGCTCGGCCTGCCGCACCACTACGGCCTGATCGAATCGGAGCAGGTCAACGACGAAATCAAGCGAGCGATCCGCGCGCCCGATTTTGGCGGAGCATCCGTCACCAGTGCGTCCGGGTTCGTCCCCATCAGAAGTCCCACCGGCTGATTGGTCTTGTCCGGCAGTCCCGCTCAAGCTCGACATCATGCCTCTGCTTGACGAGATCTCGGAGCATGCCCGGTTGATCGGCGCCGTCAATACTATCATCCCAGTCCAGGAGAATGGCGCGCAGCGGTTGATCGGCGACAACACGGACTGGCTCGGCTTGCTTGAGTTGATCGAGAAGAACCTCTCGTCGGACAACGAGCGGACCGACGACTCGACGTCGCTCGTCCTCGGTGCCGGCGGGACGTGCCGTGCTGCCGTTTACGCCCTGCACAAGGCGGGCTTCAAGACGATCTACCTCTTCAACCGAACCCGCCCGAACGCCGACAAGATCGTCGAGTCGTTCCCGAGGGAGTACAACATCGTCCCGCTCACCTCGCTCGACTTGTTCCCCGGCGAGCACCCTCTCGCTGTCATCTCGACCATTCCCGCTCAGGGTACTGCGACCAAGTACGCGCCCAATCCCGACGCCGGCGTGTCCGTCCCCGACTCGGTCCTCGCGCGGGAACACGGCGGAGTTTTGATCGACGTCGCGTACAAGCCCAAGATTACGCCTCTGATCGACCTCGCGGACCGAACGCCTGGCTGGACTGGTGTCCCCGGCATCCAGATGCTCCTCGAGCAGGGCTTCTGGCAGTCAGCGATGTGCGTGCTCCTCTTTGTTCCCCCGAATCGTTGGAAGCTGACCTCCACTCTCGCCCGTAGGTGGACCGGCCGCCGCCCGCCCAAGGACATCATCCGCCGCGCTGTCCTCACCGAGTACGACCGCGACAACTAGGTGGAAAACCTGCCATTGCAGGAACTGCAGCATAGACCATGCAATCCCGTTTCTCAGCCTGTGTCGGCGTTTGGAGATCCTCTCGAATCGCTCCTGCTTCTGCTCTTGCCCTTGTACTCATCAACCAAGGTTTCCGGAGCATCTGGATAAGCGCGTGTACTCCGCTCACGCTGCTTCCTCGCCCGCCTCAGAGGCAAGCACCGCAGCACCGCCCCTCTCCTCTTACAACCTCATCGCTGGCTCGCTCAACATGTCCCCGACGAGTCTGGCGAACAGGGCGACGCTGAGAGATCGCAACGCACGCCTACGGCGAGTCCCGCTGCATCGGCGCTTCGCTGCTGTAGTCGCCCGTCTCCCTCGCCGCGCGAAGGCAATCCTCGCTCTCGCTCTCCTCGTGCCCGTCTGGAGGCTCGTGGCGCCACGCGCAGGCCGGATTGCGACGCACACGCAGTCCCCGAACTCTGGCAACCGACAAAGCAGTGCCAAGTTGGTCCGCTTCGTCCCCACTCAGCCTCGACATCCCTCTGCACGCCTTCATTTCGCCAATGGCGCCGTACAGGAGTTGTTCCCGTGGGCGCTGGCGGACGACGACCCCGTCTCAAAGCTTTACGAGGATGTTTGGGAAGCGAGCGAGATCGTCAGGGTGCAGTTGCCAGGAGGCGGAGTGTTGCGGTCGCAGGACGAAATCGGCAGAATCGGTCTGCTAGAAGTTGGGGAAGACGGGAAGTGTCTTGGGCCAGCATGCAAGGAGGCTCGGAAGGTCAGGCTGGAGTTGGACATTGCGGCGGGTTTGCGAGCGCTTCGAGATGCAGGTGCGGCCCTCTTTTCTTTACGCTCCGCCAACCGCTAATGGTTCTTTTGCAGTTCCCTCACGACCTGCGACACTCACCTTCCCCTCCACTGCGCCCGTCGGCCCGGCAGATGTCACCCTTGTCACCCAATTCTCCGTCTCTCGCCTCTCCCGCTTCGAGCGAATGCTGCAAGCCTGGGACGGCCCAATGTCGACAGCGATCTACCTTGTAGACGAAGAAGACATTCGAACCCTCGAGTCGCACCTCTCCTCGCCAAGCTTGTCGCCCAGATGGCAAAGAGTCGCGCTCACCATCGTCAAACCCGACTACTCCCGTACCGAAGAAGCGCTGATTGAGCGACTGCGCTACCCGATCAACCAACTACGCAACCTTGCACTCGCGCTCGCTCCTGCCCCGTACACCGTCGTAGTGGACGTCGACTTCGTTCCTTCGCCGACCATGCACTCGATCCTCTCCTCCCGCGCCGTTCCGCTCATCAACCGTCCATCCTCGCGCAACTCGCGCTCGCCCACCCTGCGGAGGACAGCCATCGTCATCCCAACTTTCGCTCTCGCCTCCTCTTTCACCGGCACCTTCCCGACAACGGTCGACGATCTCGAATCGCTCTACAGTGCCGTTCCGCAACTCGCGAGCCTGACAGACGCGAACGCGGGACACGGACCCACCTCGCCCTCCCGCCTCTTCAGCTCCCCAGCGCAATCCTCCAGTCAATCAGCCATCGATCCAGCCTGGTCGTACGAAGTCTGCTACGAGCCGCAGTGGGAACCTTACTACCTCCTCCACCGCGCCTCACACCCGCTCTACGACGAACGCTTCACCGACCAAGGAGGCGACAAACAGTCGCACACGCTCCTGCTCAATGCGCTTGGGTACGAGTTCCGCGTCTTGCGCGACGTTTGGGTCGTCCATCCACCCAAGACGGATCGACTGGAGGAGGAGTGGCCCGCCGCGAGGCTCGTACAGCGCGCGGGGAACGCGAACGTCGAGGCAGCGAACAAAGATGCCGACTCGCACTTCAACCTCGTCGCGCAGCGCGACCAATCCCGCTTTCGCTACTTTCAGGACTTTTTGCCAGAGATGGAGAACGCGTGGGGCGGGAACGTG
This sequence comes from Rhodotorula sp. ZM1, assembly GCA_009806315.1. Taxonomy (NCBI): domain Eukaryota; kingdom Fungi; phylum Basidiomycota; class Microbotryomycetes; order Sporidiobolales; family Sporidiobolaceae; genus Rhodotorula; species Rhodotorula sp. ZM1. The sequence goes on from QYSD01000020.1 coordinate 13,225, forward strand.
CGGTATCCGCGGGGATGTGCAGCGAGGGTCGTTGCGGGTGGATGGGGCTTTGGGAAGGCGAGGGCTCGGACCGCGTTTGGCTTGTAAGCGGGACTGCAAGCATGGCGCTCGTCCATCCTGATGTCGCCGAGCCCAAGGGGATGCTCCAAAGCTCCAAAACCTCACACCTGAGTTGCTCGCTGGGTCTCTCCGGCCGCGCACACATCAAGAAGAGAAAGCTGCTGCGCAGGGGCGTTACGAGAATGAAAAGCGTATCAGACTACGAGCGAACGGGTGCGACGAGGAGCGGAGGGATGAGGTAGAGGAGGAGTGGGGGGGGGGGGGGTATCCTTGAAACTAGGTTGTAGCGCGTAGCTGGGACGGGACGGGAAAAAGGGGAGATTGGAGAATCGGTAGTGTAGATGTGGGATAGGATAGAGCGTGTGGAAGGTGGAAGGGAGCGGAGGAAGGACGGCACGTCAGGCGAGCGGTCCGACGACGGCGGGACGACTAGGGTGAGGCGAACGAGGCGGTACGGAGGCACGGCTGTACAACTGCTGGACGAATAGCGGGACGAAGCGGGTGAGGAGGGAACGGGTCGGAAGGCGCGAGGTAGGGGACAGGGGTATAGTCGCGCTTGTTTGAACGGGTCGGGCGAGGCGGAGATGCAGGAATCAGTCTCGAAGACGTCTAGGACCAGATCTACGAGGTGGGAATGGCGTCAGCCCGAGGACAGCAACGAGAGCGTGCGAGGACAGGACGCACCTTGAGCATGCTGTCCCACGACCCGGTGCACAACGCCATCCCGTCCGCGCTGACGCCCAAACAACTAACCCTGTTCTCATGCCCCGCCAACACGCCGACCCTCTCGCCCTTGAGCGTGTCCCAGACGTTACAGTTGAAGTCGTCGTACCCGGCAAAGAGCAACCGGCCCGAGACGGAGAACCCGACCGAGGTGATCCCGCACAGGACGTTGTCGTGCGTGTATTGGTTCAGCTCGCGGTCTGCTCGGAGATCGAACAATCGGCACGAGGCGTCGTCGGATCCTGTCGCAAACGCGTCGCCGTTCGGGAAGAAGCTGCCGCGCCGAAATCGTTAGCATCGTCTCGCTTCTCGCCTTCTCGCTCCAAGAGGAAGAAGAAAGGAAGGTCAACGCACGAAACTGCGTTGATGTCGGACTCGTGGCCGGTAAAGGTCTGCACCGCCTTGCCCGTACGGATATCCCACACTTTTGCGGTCGTGTCGCACGCGCCCGAGACGAAGACGTTCTGGTTCGGTCCGAGGGACAAGCTGCGGGCGTCGAAACGAGCGTCAGCGAGAGGGGCTGGCGGGCGGCGAGAGGGCGCGACGCACCTCATGACATCGGCGGTGTGGTCGTTGAACTCGATGATCCTGACGCCCGCATCGACGTCCCACAGCATGCAGCTCATGTCACCGGAGCTCGTGAGGATCTGCCTGTCATTGAGGAAGCGACAGCACGAGAGGTAACCCGTGTGGGCGCTCAACTCGCGCGCAACCTTGACTGACGACCCCCCCTCCTTGGCACGGAGGTTGTAGATCGAGCAGATGTTGTCAAGTCCACCGCAGGCGACAAAGTTTCCCGAAGGCGAGTACGCGCAGGTCATGACCCACGAGCTGCGGAGCGGGATCGCGTGGACCTTGTTGGTGGTGTAGGCGTCCCAGACGATGAGTTTTCCGTCTTGCGACGCAGAGACGAGATGCCGCTTGTCCTGTGCCCAGTGCATCGCGTAGATCTTGGCCAGGTGGCCCTTGAGCGTTCGTCGAGGTCGCATCGCTATCCGAGGGAGGGGGTCGATCTCGGCCGCCATCGCACGGACTGCGCGACAAACTCGGTCAGTACGAGACCAGGACACGAGGAGACAGTGGTACGCACGGTTCGTGTCGGCGAGCTGCTCGCGCTTGGCCCGGATCTTCTCCTTGAGCATCTCTGCCTCCCTCCGCGCGGCCGCGATCTTTTCCTGAATGTCTGCCTGGGCCGACATGATTCCGTCTTTTGGTTTAGAGAGAGACAGTAGAGGAGGAGGGCTGGATGCGGAACGAGATCGGAGAGGGGGTGTGTGCGAGGAGGACGGGGCGCGAGGAGCGGCGTGAAGATGCGGAGTCTGTCAGCCGGCAGGGCGACGTGCGGATTGGGAGAGTGAATAGGTGCGCACCTCAGTCACGCAGGGAGTCCCACGACGCAAGCGAGGCGCGAGAGGGCGAATGGGGTCGATGGGGTGTGTGGGGTGGGGTCAAAAGAGGTCGAGGGTGAGGGACGGCGAGCACGCTAGAACAGTCAGAGGCTCGATGCAAGGCTGTGTTGCGTGGAACCCGTGTGCAGTCTCTGTGGGTGCGCGTCGAGCGACGGGGGACCGAGTCGAGTTGTCGAGCGAGTTGTGCGAGTTTGGAAGGGGTGAGGGGCCCGCCAGACGGTGCGAGGGTCTGAGCGTGGGGTTGCGAGTGGGAGTGGGTAGGGTTCTCTGAGAGTGCACGATCAGTCGAGTGTGCTGCCTGTCCTGGTCGCGGGTGTGTGTGGGCGGGACGAGGCGAGGACAATGGCGGCGGAGAGGAGTGTGCGACTGGTGGGCGCAAGGGTGGCTCGGCGCGGGTCAGGCTGTGCGTGAATGGGTGCGAGTCCCGCAGTAGCACTGCTGACTAGCTGTGCAGCCTCGTCTCGAGCACGGCGAACGACGGCGACAACGACGACGAGGTCCAGCTCCCCGCTCACTCGCTATCCCACGACTTGACTTGCTACACTACCCGACAGAGATTTCTGTGCTTTGAGCTCGCCCATCTCTTGCGCGCAGTCTCTTGCGGTCCATGCTTCGGCGTGGAGTAGTTCCAGTCCCGTGGGAATAATGAGGAGGACGTGGTTTCTTGCTTGGCTGCGATGGACAGCGGGCACCCCGAAGGCTCGTTATCGCCGCCTGAGCTTGGCGGTACTGTCAACATGCTTCTGAGGACGAACAGTGCCCGCTGTCGACCTGCTGTCGTCCGGGGACGTACTTGTTCTACAACCAGTCGCACCGCTGCGTGTTCCCTCCTTCCGCCTCCATCGCCGGCATGCACAGCGTCGCCCTCGACGTCCCACTGACCGCAAGCAGTGAGATGGAGGCGGCGAGACCGCAGCGGAGACGTTCTCATTGGTTTGAGGAGGAGAAGGAGGTCCTTGGATGTCTCGCTTTGCTCCATTCCGTCGTCAGCGACATATCCCAGTCATGTAGCGCCTGTCTAGCTCTCCCCCACGTGCAGAGTCTCTGTCGTCCATCCTTCTCCCCTTGACATTCCCGACCCGACTGAGCTGGGCCACCTCCCTTTCATCTTTGCCACCCTCTTCCGCACGCCCTCCCATTCCCTGGGGTACCGCATTGTTCTCGAGCTCCACTAGACACATCCGCTAGGCTCTCACGCCGTCCCGCTCGCCCAGCGCTTCCCTCTTCCCCTCCCTCGCATCCTCCTCCTCCTTTCGCACTTCATCATCAAACCCCGTCGAAACTCTCCAGCATGCCGCGCGACAAGAGCAACCCGACAACCAAGAAGCGCTCTTCCGAGCATGCTGCGCAGACGGGTCTCAAGACGGGCAACGTGAGGGTCAAGGGTGCGTCCTCCCGCTCTCCTCTTCACATCTCGTCCCAGAAGCTGATTGGCGGGCGTGTGAACGCGCAGGCGAGAACTTTTACCGCGACGCCAAGTCCGCCAAACGCGTCAACCTCCTCTCTGGCAAAAGCTCGAAAGCGATCCGCGACAAAGACGGCAAGATCCTCCAAGCTGCCGAATTCCAGTCGTCTGAAATCACGCCGGGTCGAGTCCAGCCTGATCGCAGGTGGTTTGGGAACACGAGGGTCATCAGTCAGACGGCTTTGGATCACTTCAGGGAGAACTTGAAGGACAAGGTCAAGGACCCGTATGCCGTCGTCCTCAAGCAGAACAAGCTGCCTATGAGCTTGTTGACCGATGCAGTGCGGGGGGCAAGTCCTGCGTCTTTCCTGTCGTGCGCGGGATGGAGCTGACCAGCGTGCGCGTGCAGGCCAACAAGCAAGACCTGACGACGACTGAGCCGTTCTCCGACACCTTCGGCACGAAAGCCCAACGGAAGCGGCCCCGGCTCGACGTCGGATCCATCAACGAACTTGCATCCAAAGTCGCAACCCACCAAGCGAAAGTCGCTGCCGACGCCGTCCAAGCCGAGAAGGACCAGCGTCTCTCCGAGATACGTGACGCGGATGGTTCGCTCGCGCCGGAGATCTTGGCCGCACAAGAGGAGGAGAAGCAGTTGAGCAACGTCCCGCAGGATTATATCCTGAGTGCGGGAACGAGCAAGCGTATTTGGGGCGAGCTGTACAAGGTGCGTTCGGGCGACGACGTTCCTCGCGGTCGAGTACCTCCTCTGACGCGCGCTCGGTCACGCAGGTCATCGACTCGTCGGACGTCCTTCTGCACGTCCTCGATGCGCGCGACCCGATGGGCACGCGCTGCGAGTCGGTCGAGGCATACCTTGCCAAGGAGAAGCGGGGCAAGAAAGTCGTCTACGTCTTGAACAAGGTCGACCTCGTTCCTGGCTGGGTCGCGGCGCGGTGGGTCAAGGTGCTGAGCAAGACGCACCCGACTATCGCCTTCCATGCGTCGATCAACAACTCGTTCGGCAAGGGGTCCCTCATCCAGCTCTTGCGGCAATTCTCGACGCTCTATTCCGACAAGAAGCAGATCTCGGTCGGCTTCATCGGTTACCCGAACGTCGGCAAGTCGTCCATCATCAACACGCTCAAGAAGAAAGCCGTGTGCAAGACTGCCCCGATACCGGGCGAGACAAAAGTCTGGCAGTACATCACCCTCATGCGACGGATCTACCTCATCGACTGTCCCGGTATCGTCCCACCTTCGGCGAGGGACACCGAGTCGCAAAAGGTCCTCAAGGGGATCGTTCGCGTCGAACACCTTTCTGACCCGGCGAGCCACATCCAGTTCTTGCTCGACCGCGTCAGGAAGGAGTACCTCGTCAGGACGTATGGCGTACAGGAGTGGACTGGCGCAGAGGACTTTTTGACTCAGCTCGCGAAGAAGGGGGGAAAGTTGCTCAAGGGTGGAGAGGCGGATTACAGGACTGTCGCGACCATGGTTATCAACGTGCGCGCGTTCCCTCTCCGTCCGCTCTCATACCTGGCTGACTCTCGGGAGTTGACGGACTGCAGGACTGGATCCGCGGCAAGGTCCCGTTCTACGTCCCCCCTCCCGAAGCCCCCCTCCCCTCTTCCTCCATCAGCAAATCCCTCAAGCCCTCGAAACTCTCCGGCCCGACGCTGTTCAAATCTCAACTCGACGACGAAGGGAACACGGTCCGCAAAGTCCCCGGCGTCACGCAGCCTCTGCATCAGATTGTGCATTCGACCAAATTCTTGCCGGATGATGTGCGGAGGGTTGAGCAGGACGAGGAGGACGAGGAGTTGGTGGAGGGAGGGGAGGACGACGAGGAGGAGTGGGGAGGGATTCAGGACGAGGACGAGGACGAGGACGAGGAGGAGGATGAGAGGGAGGATGAGGTCGAGGTTGGAGACGCCGAGCCCCCGCTCGAGTGGGACGAGTTGTTCGCGCAGGTTGTCGGCGAGGAGGAGGATGGAGGCGCAGACGATGTCGAGGTTGCGAACGGTGCGACTTCCGATGCCGAGGACAGCGACTCGCTCGAGATTGATGACGAGTCGCACGATGGCGACGAGGATGAGGACGAGGACGAGGACGAGGAGAGCGAGGAGGATGTCGAGATTGTCCTGAACCAGGAGGACGAACGGCCGCGATCTGCTGCCGCGCAGGGCAAGCGACCAGCCGGCAAGAAGCGCAGTGCGTCCCATCTTACCGGCCTCTTACAATCGAGACGATGACCGACGGATGAGTGATTTGCAGCCCGCGCGATCGACGTCGTCTCGTCGGACGGGGAGAGCGACGCAGGCCGCCCGACGAAGGAGAAGAGGATGACGACCAACAAGAAGAAGGCGACCAACTACTACACCCACGCCAACGTCAAGAAGTGTGTTCCATCTCCCTATTCTTTGTCTCTCTCTCTCTCTCTCCCAGCGAGCTCGCTGACCCGCCCGCTATGTCGTGTAGCAAATCGCGACGAGGTGGACCGGTCAAGGACCAGGCTGCGCGCAAGGCTGCGATCGCCGGTGGCGGGTCGTCGTCGAGTGGGCCTGCGCCCAAGGGCCACGCGGGTACGAGCAAGAAGCGCAGTGCGGGTGGCAGCGGTGCGCGGCGGTGAGTCTGGTTGAAGTCGAGTAGGGAGGAATACGGGGTTGGGTGCGGGTTGGTTGCATCGCTGTTGATACCGCTCTACCGTGACTGTGCGAGTGGTGAGACGAGTGCCGCTCGCATCAATTTGCCCGCCGGGAAGAGTCGAGCGCAGTCGGCGGTCGGCAACGAGCAGCGGGCCGGGTCGCTTCCCTTTTCTCTCTCGCGCGCTCTCTCTCTCTCTCTCTCTCACAGTCTCCTAGCGGGTGAACAGATGCACGCTGCCCGCAGAACTCGAGCACTCCACGTCGCCAACCCGAACCGCATCAGCTCACCCACCCACTCGCACTCGCGCGCTCTCGTCGTCCGCCAAATGTCATCGACCCGCTCGGTCAAGCAACAGCAGCCCCAGGAGGACTCGTCCGTCGGGCCAATGTGTCAGTACACTCTCTCACTCGCACTGCCGACGCACACCACCTCGCCGGGGCATGAAGTGAGCGAACGCGGGACCCCCCCACTGATGACCCCGCCCGTCTTCGCAGACCGATTTGAACGCACGCTGCCTCGCTTGCCCGTCCCGACACTCGAAGAGACCGCAGAGCGCTACCTCGAGTCGATTAGGCCCTACCACACCGCGCAGGAGCCCGCGTCGTCGTCCGATCCGCTCGAGAGCTGGGCAAAGTCGGAGCAGGCCGTCAGCGACTTTGTCAAGAGCCCGCTCGTCAACGAGCTCCAGCAGCGCCTGCAGAGGCGCGCAGAGGAAAAGGACAGCTGGTTGTCCGAGTGGTGGAACGAGACGGCTTACTTTGGATGGCGTGGACCCGTCGTCCCGGGGTCAGTCCCTTCCCCCCTTTCGCTTCCCTTGTCCGAGGCTTTCGTTCCGCAGGTTCCGACGAGCTGACGGGTCGTCGAGTCTGCAGTGTCAACTACTACTACGCCCACAAGGATGACCGCTCCCGGCGGACGGGTCCCGCACGGGCGGCAGGTCTCCTCCGCGCCCTCCTCTACTTCCGCCGCCTCTGCGTCACGCGAGTCCCGCTTCCTCGTCCCCCCTTCCCCGCTTGCTGACACCCGGCGACAACCGCAGTCAACAACTCGAGCCGGAAATGGCGCGCAAGACGCCCCTCTGCATGTCCTCGTACAAGTACCTCTTCAATGCGACTCGCCTCCCCACCTCTCCCTCCGACACGGCCAAGATTTACGATCCCGAGACGCACAACCATATTGTCGTTGTCCGGAAGAACAAGCTTTACGAGGTTCCCGTCGTGGATGACAAGGGAGAGTGGTTGAGCGAGAAGGAGTTGGAGGTGTGAGTTGCGCAAGTCGTTTTCTCAGATCCCGAGTTTTGAGCTGACGAGGAGGTCGCGCGCGCAGCCTCTTCAAGCAAGTTGTCGATGCAGCAGGGTCCGAAGCCGACGCCCACCCCGTCGGCGCCCTCACCGCCGCCGACCGCGACACCTGGACCCGAGCCCGGACGGACCTGATCCAGCACGACGCGCAGAACGAAAAGCTCCTCGAGCGAATCGAGTCGGCCATCATCATTGTCTCGCTGGATTCGAACAGTCCTTACACGAGGGAGGAGCACAGTTGGGGACTTTGGGTTGGGGATGGGAAGGACCGGTGGTTCGATAAGCACCAGCGTGCGTACGATCCTTTTTTCCTTACCGTGGAAGACCGCGACGACCCCTGACGCAAGCTCGCCCGCAGTGATCGTTTTTGAGAATGGCAAGTCGGGCTTCAACGGCGAGCACTCGTGCATGGACGGCACGCCCACTTCCCGCCTAAACGACTGGCTCCTTCGTTCCCTCGACCACGGCAAGATCGATCTCGGCTCGCCTACACCGCGCTCCGCCTCGTCCCTGCCCAAAATCACCCCTCTCGCGTTCAACCTCCCCGCATCGGTCAAAGCCGCCATCTCCTCCTCGATCAAGGCGCACGATGCGACGATGGCCAAGCACGACCTCGCGGTTCTCGAATACGCAGGGTACGGGAAAGACCAGATCAAGCAGTACAAGACCTCGCCCGACTCGTACGCCCAACTCGTCATGGGACTCGCGTACTACAAGATGGAGGGCAAGGTGGCGCCTACCTATGAGTCGGCGCAGACGAGGAAGTACAAGCTGGGAAGGACCGAGGTCATCCGCTCGACCAGTCCGGAGGCGCTCGAGTGGTACAAGGCGATGGAGGACCCGAAGCGCAGCGTGAGTTCAAGCCGCTGCTTCCTCTCGAGTGTACGTTCGAGCTTGGCTGACCCTAGAGCCCGTTCTCAGAGCACCGAGTGCGTCGAGCTCTTCCGCAAGGCGGCTGCCAAGCACATCAAGCTTGCTGGCGAGGCGGCCGACGGCCGTGGCGTCGACCGCCACCTCTTCGGTGCGTCGTTAAAGCTCACCTGCATCGCACGACTCTTGACACTGATATTCGGAGACGTGGACAGGTCTCAAGAAGGTCCTCAGGGAGGGCGAGGAGTTGCCGGCGCTGTACCAAGACCCGACTTTCGCGCAGTCAGGCAACTGGATCCTCTCGACCTCTCAGCTCTCCTCTGAATACTTTGCAGGCTGGGGCTACGGCGAAGTCGTCGACGAGGGGTACGGCCTCGCGTACGCCGTCAACAACCGGACGTTGCGCTTCACGATCACGTCCATGAACCGCGCGAAACACAACAACGTCCATGCGTTCAGGCACTACCTCGAGCAGGCGTGCAACGAGGTGCGCGAGATGATGGAGAGGGGCGGGGCGGTCCCGAGCGCCGACAAGGCCAAGCTGTAAACGCGCCCGTTGCAGTCGTCATGAAGCACACGCCCGCTTCACTCGTTCGATCATGACGTCGAATTGCTAGATTCGCAGTCCCTTCCTAATGAATAGACTCTCGCTCGTCCTGCGTTCAAAGGCTTGACGTGCGAGAGAATCCATGCGAGATGCAGTATGCCTGAGCGTCTAGTCGAAGGTGATCTTCTTTCCCGTGCTCTGGACGATCCCCTCGCTCGCGCGCTGCGCCATCGCCAACGCCGCACCCGGCTTCGGCCTCTTCACTCCGCCTCCATCCTCCCGTCCCCTCTTCCTCGCATCGTCCCGCTGAGGCTTCGGCCCACGATGCGCGCGAGACGGCGGACCGTCGTAGCCCGTGTCGGCACCAGCTTGCGCCGCAAGCGCCTTGACATCCGTGTCGTCCCACTCCCTCTCGCGCCTCTGCCCTCTTGCCGCCCCGCGCTGCTCGTACTCCCCCTCTCCACCCTCCTCGTGTTCATCCCTCGGTCCTCTCCGCTTAGGACCCGCATTACCCCTCCCGCCTCCTCCTCCGCCGCCGCTCTTCGTCCCGACCGCACCGCGCCGGACCGCTTCGGCCGAGGCGTACTCGACGTTGAGTTTGCGGCCATTGAGTTGGTGATTGTGGAGGTTGAGGAGAGCGCGGGTCGCTTGAGCGGGAAGGTGGAAGTCGACAAAGGCCCAGCTGCGCGAACGAAGCGGGAGTCAGCAGCGAGTCCCCAACGGTGAGAGATAGGTCGGAAGATCGGGAACGTACCCCTTGCACTTGCCCGAGTCTTCGAACGTCCCGAGCCGGACTTTGCGGATCCCTGCGTCCTTGGCCTTCGCGAGGTCGAGCGGCGCGCCCTTCTCGCGCTTCTTCTTCTGATCTCGCTTCTTGTCAGCCTTGGGCTTGTTCTCCTCGCCGTCTTCCCTCTTAATCGGCGCATCGTCCTCGTCCTTCTTCTCCTCTTCCTCGACCTCCTTGACCTTGCCCGCCTCCTCCTCCTCCTCCTCCTCCTCCACGTCCTCCTCCTCTTCCTCCTCTTCATCTATGCCCCCCTTAGCCCACTCCCTCCCCCTCCTCTGATTCCGATCAAACATGTCCCTGATATCCTCAACAGTCGTCTCGAACCCTAGGTTTCCCAAGAACAACGTCGGACCAGCCGGGTTCTTCTGACGCGAGAGGATCTTGCGCGCGGTGCGGTTTAGCGTAGCGGGTGCTTCGCCTGCTGGAACAGCGGCGGAGGACTGAGGACGCTCGAGGGCGGACGAGTCGAGCGTTGAGAGGACTTCTTTGACGGTTCCTGCGCCGGCGCCCGGAGCCGCAGCAGAGGTGGATGTGGATGCTGAGGGAGCGGGACGGCCGGTGTAGTCGGTTGAGGCTTTGATGAGGAGTTTTCGCCCGTCGAGGTGTTGTTCGGAGAGGCCGACGGCGATGGTCACGTCAGTTGCGGAGGGAAAGTCGAGGTAGGCGAACCTGTGCGAGAGGACGCAGGAGAACCATATCAGCGTCGATTCGGCCTCGCCGTCTCAACAGCAAGTAACGCAGGACGGACCCGCACGCACCCGCGGTTGTTCTCGTGAGGTCGCTTGCCCCCTGGCATGTTGATCCTCGTCACCTCCTCCAATCCGCGCTCCTTGAACCACTGCAGCAGTTCCCTCGGATGCGTAGCAAAGTTCAAGTTGCCGACCCACACGCCATGCGCCGAACGAGACGGTGTGTTGCCGACGAGCGTCGAGCCGATTGAAGTCGTCGCAGCGGGTTGCGAGGAGGAGGCTGACGTCGTCGACTTGGCGGGTTTCGTGGGCGTAGCAGCTTCTCCGTCGCCCGCTGCATAGGCTGCGAGTTTGCGCTTCTTCGCCTGCCGCCGCTCCTTGCGAGAGAGCGGTCGCTCGTCGTCGTCCTCGTCCACACCCTCGCCGTCCTCGGCCTCGTTCGCTCCGTGCGCCGTGCCGTTTGCCCCAGAGTGAGCGCCGAGAGCAGCACGAGTACCGGCAACGGCAGCAGCGTCGTCGACGTCGCTCGCCTTGCGCTTCTTCGACCCGTCCTTGGCCTTTCCCTTTCCCTTTGACTTGTTCGCCGCGGGTTCCGCATCGTTCGCTGGCTCGGCAGCACGGGGAGCGACGTCGCAGTCGGGTTGAGCGCCGGCAGCCATCGCTCGTCGAGAAGCGGTGAATGAGTGAGGTCGAGACGCACCCCAAGCTCAGTTGTAATCGCGCTGACCCAGTTTTTTGGTATTCGTTAAATACAAAACTAGTGCAGGCTGTGTTTCACGTCGAATCGGAATTCCAAAGCGTCACTCGTTTCCAAATTGTTTGCGCAGTTGGTCCTCGTCCGCCAACATCGAACGACGCGCTGTGCTCGCTCTGCTTCGTTGCTGAGTTGATCTGGCTCGACTGGACGAACTGCTAGTAACGCTTAGGAACCGCACGTGAACCAGCGCCAACTCCGCGACTCGCCGCTCCCTCGCCCGCATAGACTTGGTGTCGGCCAAACATGGCACCCGCACATCGCCCACCAGGACCGACACAGTTGCAGACGTCGACACAGGTCCTGACTGCACACACGCTCGACGACCCGCACGGAATCGACAAGCGGAGGCGCCCGTCGCCGTCCGCTGGAAGTCCGGCAGCGGCACTCTCGAGCGCTCTCAGACCACCCGCAGACTCGTTGCTCGCGAGGGGCGGGTCGCCGCACAACCTCCATGCCTTTACGAGCCAGGCGCCCTCCTCGCTCGGCTTGACGAACCTTGTCGCGCTCGACCTCGACGTCCCAACGCCCGGAATCGAAGTCGCCGACCTGTCCACACCGTCGAGTGATGGGACTGGCGGGTCGTCCGACGGTCCTGGGAGTCCGAGCAGCAGCAGCAGCGGCTCGGGCACGAGCGGGAATAGGGCGAGGAGGCAGCGGCACGAGGTCGACAAGGGTTACTCGGGCGACACAATCCAGGACAGGGTCTGGGCCGACTTGCACCTCAACGTGCCGGGAAAGAAACAGCTGGGGCCGAGGGATTACCTCTCAGGTGCGCGGAAGCCGTCTTCTACTCGCGACTACAGGCTCACCTTTCTCACCCAGGCCCGGTCGACGAGCTTGTCACTCCTCTCCCGCGTCCTTCGCCTCTCTCTCGCCCAAATTCCCCACTCCCTTCGCCCGCCGTCTCGATCGCCTCCGCGTCGACACCCGGCGTGACGCTCCCGGACGGCTACGCCGACGAAGAGCAGAACTTCCTCCTCCCGCACGTCTCCTCTCCTTCCGGCGAGTACCCCGCCGACGAAGCCTGCGACGAAAACGGCTTGCCCATCATCACCGACTCGACACCGTCGCGCCCTCGTCCTCGCGCCTTCACCCTCTCCCACTCCGCCTTCGGCTCATTCGGCACCTTCCCCTCCACCGCGCGCGCAGGCCCGCTCGCTCCCCCAACTCTCAAAAGCCGCCTCAAGCTTTTCTTTCTTCAGCTCCTCTCCAATACAGCTTCGACCGCCTTTCTCATCTTCATCATCATCTGGGCCCTCGCGAGCCGTTTCCTCGCCGCGATCGTGCGCACGCTCAAAGGCCAGTACGCGGATCGGACGCGACGCGAGTGGGACACGGACGAGGCGCAGGCCGAGAGGGATCAGGAGATGGTCACGAAGGATATTCGGTATTATGCGTTGAGGTGCGGGTTTGATGTGGTTGAGCAGACAGTCGAGACGAAGGATGGTTATCTCCTCAAGATGTTCAAGGTCGTCTGCTTGAAGAAGAAGGAGAAGGTGCATTCGGATGGCAGGAAGGGGTTCCCGGTGTTGATCCAGCACGGGCTGTTCCAGTCGTGCGGCAGCTTGTGCGTACATCCTCTCCGCTACTGTTGCTGATGAGAGCTAATTGATGTGTTCTCGCAGCATCACCTCGGAAGAACGCTCCCTCGCCTTCTGGCTCGCCGAACATGGGTGCGTCCCCTCCGATCGCTTCTTTCGGCCCTCATCTGACAATTCGTCACACCCCTTGTAGCGACTACCAAGTCTACCTCGGCAATGCGCGAGGAGTGTTTGAGATGGGCCACGCGTGGCTAAAGCGGAGCGACCCGCGATTCTGGGGTGCGTCGAGCATGCCTCCCGTTCCGCTCGTCCCGGGGGCGACGATGCTGACGGGATGCACTGATGTTGTTAATGCACAGACTACAACATCAAGGAGCTCGCGTTGTACGACTTGCCGGCTATGGTCGACCACGTCAGGCGGGATACGGGTTACGACAAAGTACGTCTCCGCTTTTCACGCTTCAGCTTCAGCTGTCGCCGTAGAACTCGAACTGATAGGTCCAGGGCATCGGCCGCACAGATCGCCTTCATCGGCCATTCGCAAGGCAACGCCACCATGTTCTGCGCGCTCGCGCAGGGCATGGTCCCCGAACTCGGCGAGAAGCTCTCGCTCTTCATTGCGCTCGCCCCCGCCGTCTACGCCGGACCGCTCACGACGGGTTTCCCTTTCTCGGCTATCAAAAGCATGAAGTGGAAGACTTGGAGGAGATGGTTTGGTGCGTGTCGCCGACGAGCCGATCTGTCGCCCTTGCTAGTCTGTGTGAGCTACAGGCTGATTCTTACCTTCTTCGAGCGAGCAGGCGTCCTCGACTTCATCCCCTTGATGCGCATCTCGTACAACTGGGTCCCGTCACGTATCTTCGGCCTACTCGGATACCAGATGTTTGCCTTCCTCTTCAACTGGACCGACGCCAACTGGGTGCGTCGCCAAGTCCTCGCTGGCACTTTCGCTCGAGGCTGCCGTGTGGAAGCTGACTGAACTTGAGCCACCGCGCACAGCTTCTCGACCGCAAGGCGAAGAAGTTCTGCTTCATGCCCTCGCCCGTATCGTCCGCTTCCGTCTTCTGGTGGACTGGCTATAACGTGCGTCAACTCATCTCTCGCTGACACTGCTGCGATCTGACCCGTTCATCGACGCTGCAGGGTTTCTCGTGAGTCGAGGCTTTGGTTCAGCTTCGTCGTAACTTGTTCTTCATCTCCTGCAGCCGTTGATCGTAGGCTTCTCCCTCGACTGCAGGACTCGCGGCTGTATTCTCGACACGAACGCCGACAAGTGGTTCGACAAGCGCTTCCCTCCCCTTGCTATCCACCAGTGTGTCTCGCCTTCCCGCCCTTCCAGAGCCGCGCCCGCTAATTCCACCTCTCCTGCAGCGGCGGAAAGGACTACCTCGTGCTTACCGAACCGCTGCTCGAACGCCTCGAGAAGCAGGAGACGGACGTGCAGGTAATTCGCGTTCAGAAAATGGACGACGGCGAGCACTGCGACTTCTTCTGGTACGCTCCCGTTTCGTTCGTTCACTTACCTGCGACTCGCATGACGATCAAACTTGCATGCAGGCACATCGACGCCGTCGAGCTCTGCTTCCACTCTTTCCTCGAAGACATCGAGCGCACCCGTCCGCGCTACCCCGAAGAACGTCGTCACTCGCACTCTCCCCAACCTCCCGCGCACTCTCCTCGTCCGTCTAGGAACGGCACAGCTGCGGACGTCAAGGAGTTGAAGGAGAACTCGCCGCTTGAGGAAGGAGAGGTCGGGAGGCAGACGGAGATGGCGACCGAGGGCGAGAGGAAGGACGTAAAAGTCAAGAGGACTACTGAGGGGTACTGAGAGGGTATTGATCCACCTCTCTCGCATAACCATACCGCCTGTACATACTCGTCTGTTGCGCACGTATAGATCTCTTGCTTCCATACATGTTTTCTCGATCAGTTCCTCCGTCTCTCTCCTCCGTTCTGCGTATAGACATTCGTCTCCATCAGTGCAATCAGTACACTTCCCAACTCACGGCGTCATTGTGAAAAGGAGACCAAGAGCGAGTGTCTGTCGTGCAGTGTCTGTGTGTCTGTCCCCTTCCTCCCTCGTCTACGAGCAAACCGCGTTACGAATCGTTCCCAGCGTCGAGCCATCGATGCCAAGGAGCCAGCCCTGCGCAAGGAGTGAGAGAATGAACGTTGCAGGTCAAGGTCGAGCGAAGGTTGAGGGAAGGGAACTGGGAACGAACGTTGAGCATCTGCTGATGGTAGTCGAGGTTCTGTGAGGCGAAGCACCGTCGTTATCTGGGGGAACGACGCAAAGAGAGACGCGAAGAGGAGGATTCCGCACGTTCACGCACTGACAGCACTCCCTGCGGATCGCATTCGCCTTGTTGTACGTCAAGCCGGCGTACCACTACGTAGTGAATGTGTCAGCGATGAGCATCAGGGCTCAAGAATGCGACGCACCCCGTTGTACGTGCCGAGCGCGAGGAGCAAGCTTCCGTCGTGCTGCTTGAGGACCTGGGCAAAGTAAGCGGCGGCGGTCTTGACGCTGCAAACGCAGTCAAGTCAGTCCTCGCATCTTGCGCTTAAGCTTGGCAAAATCACGGAACGTACTTGTATTCGGGATTTGCGCAATCGCCGTTCGGAGCGTCGCCGCACTTGTCTGGAGGCGGGGATGTCCCTCAACATTCCGACGAAGTAGTCGCCTTGCATGAGGCAAAACGCACCTTCCGTGATCTGCATAAGACCGTAGCTGCGGAGGATCGAGTAAGAAACGTATAAAAGGCGGGAATTTGCGAGAGTTGAAGAAGCAGCTGAATCGGAACTCACGCGCCGCCATTGTCGCCCATCACTTTCGGATTGCATGAGCCTGCAAGCACGGACTGCTCAGTACGTCGTCCAGCGCGCAAGTCAGGAGGGAAACGAATCGACGCACTCTCCTGCATCGCAAACGCCGCCAACAAGATCGGCGGTAACCCATACTTGTCGCCGTACTCTTCGAAGAGCGAGATGTAGGGTTTGCAGGCAGAGTAAACCGAGTTTGGCATCCCGAGAGCTGTCCAGAGGGAGACGGTCCTGATGGAGGAGAGGGAGATGGTCGGTGGAGTCTGCGAGAAGCGAGGGAGGTGATCAGCTCGCGATGCTACGCTACAGCTAAGCATTGCGGATGGCAGGGAAGGCTCACCCAGCCCGAGTCAGGCGACGCCTTCGAGATCCCGCAGTTGAGCCACTCCTCACCGCCGTTCGGACCGCCCGACGCAGTCGACTCTTCCGTTGCTCCGCTAGGCCCACACAAGCTGTCTTCGGCCCCGAATAGACCGTCTCCTTGCGACGACGAGGTTGATGCGGGAGTTGAAGTCGCGAAAGGCGTGTCCGAGATCTCGGTGCGAGAGGCGGCACGAGATGTGCGGGAAAGGCGATGGCACCGTGCGGAGCGCCGGACAAGTCGGTGCGGTGTATCGGGCAAATGGAAAGGGATGGCAAGTGCCGGCAGGACCTGCGGATGAAAGTCGATAGAAGGCGACTTGAGAGCCGCTGCTGCGCCCGCGCAGACGACGATGAGGAGTGTATAGAGGTGCATGGTGGACCGCGGCAGGTAGCGTCTCAGCAGCGTAGAAGTTGCCTTCGAGGGAAAGAGAGGAAGGGGTCGTCCGGCGACAGCAGAGTCGGCACCAGGCCTAGCGAAGGTAAGGTGAGAACGAAAGCGCAAGAGGCGTCCGAAGGGATGTTGGTGCTGACCGAAAGCACAAGGTGAGGTCCGCCGGAAGAACAAGGCGAGGACAGGAGGTCCGTCCGGGCGGCTCGAGCGAAGTGAACAAGGGCGACCATGAACCTTGACTGTTGACACGGTCGTCTGCAAATGCTGCGAAAGCTTCTGTGCAGGCCTTGGACGGACGAGTAGGCGCTTGGGAGACGAGCTGAACGACCTTGAGATGTAAGATGCGACGAGATGCATGGTGGTTCGGTACAACGAGGTTCTGCATGAATTGGAGGTCAGCGATGAATTGTCCCGCGGACGTTCCGTGGTGGAGACGGCGCGCAACTCAGAATACAATCGGTAGCCCGCCGAAACTCCCGGCCCTACACCTCCCGCTTCGGCTGTACGGGCAACTCTTGCGCTGGCGGCGGTAGCAAATCCTTTCCGTCCACCGTCTTTCCTGGCTGGAGGGACGTGTAAGGGAGTGGAGGAACAGGTGCGGCGTGGTGGTCGTCTTCCGGTCGGAAGGAGCCTTGCGTCGACCTGTCGTGCAAGGTGGTCAGCGGGAAACTCGCATGTCCAACTTCGAATCGAGAGGCAGCTGCAGAGAAGGCACGGGTGTAGATATGCTTTTGGCAGCGAGACTCACTCCCTGTACGAGGAGAGGAGAGGTTCTGCAGGAGAGAGGGGTCAGGCTGAGCGAGACAGCTCGGTCCAAGTCAGGGAACTCACGGAAGACGTAGTAGCCCGTTCCAACGCCGAGTGCGGCCGCAATCAAAGGCGCTAGTAGCCGTGAGGACATGGTCGAAGACGTGCGGGGCGAAAAGGAGTGGGAGAAGCACAGAGATGCTGTTGGGCGGCCTTGATGGGTCTGCAAGCCTTATAATCGGTCTGTAAGCACGCTGGCAAGCAGTTTGGCCTTCTTCGAGCGAGTGGTGCTCGCGAGGACCTCCTCTTCCTCCTCCTCATCATCAGCCAACAACACACGACCGCGCCGACTCGCTCGCTGGACTGGCAGATTTGCTTGACATTCACCAAGCATTGTCACTCATCACCAGTGGCGCCCTGAAAGCGCCTCGTTGAGCGTCGACATGGAACTCCCCGCAACCTCTCTCTCGCTTCCTCGCGCCCTTCCATTTCCCATCACTATCCAGCGCATCCATGCAACAGTCGGCTCGACCGTACGAAAGACCAGACGACTCCTCACCTACTCGTTCATCCCGGCGAAGCCCGACGAGGACGGCAACCGCGACAGACAGGTTCGCGAGTGGGAGAGTCCTATCGAGGGCGAGGTGGGCAGCTGGGCAGTCAGTGAAGGCGACGTCGTCAGAGATGCCAGGTGCGCTCGTCTGGAGCCAGAGCCAGCGTGCGCCGAGAGGGAGATTTTGCTTTGCGCGCCTTCCTCTCTCGATGCGCAAGCTTGCAGACGCATGCTAACGTCCCCATTCTTCTCGCAGCCAGCCAGTCGTACAGATCAAGGAGCCGTGCACTCACGATGTCCAGCTGAACGGGTTGTGCGCCTTGTGCGGGAAAGACTTGACAGCGTGTGTTGGGGTCTTTGACTTCTTCCGCTGGCACTGCTGACACTTTTGACGCAGCGTTGACTATACCGGCTTCTCGGACACTTCACGCGCGACAATCAGCATGGCACACGACATTGGGGGCCTCACCGTCTCGCTCGAGGTGTGCCCAGGCTGTTCCCGCTCGCAAAGCCGCATCTAACGCTCCCCCCGCTGCTACAGGAAGCGCACAGGCTCGAGAAGGCTACGACAGCCCGTCTGCTGGATGCCAAGAAGCTCTCGCTCATTGTTGATTTGGACCAGACGATCGTGCATGCAACTGTTGATCCTACAGTAGGCGAGTGGCTGCAAGACCCGAAGAACCCAAACTACAAGGCGCTCGAGGGGGTCAAGCGGTTCAAGCTCGTGGACGAAAGTCCGGCGACCAGGAACAAGCCCAAGAAATTTCGCAAGATCCGGATCAAGCATGTTGATCCGTCCAAGGGCGAGGAGGCGGACGATGAGTCGCCTGAGGAGGAGGATGAAGATGAGGACAACGGCTGCTGCTGGTACTACATCAAGATGCGGTGCGTTTCGCTTTGTTCGCTTCCGTTCACGAAATCCTCACCGATGATTCGTCTCGCCGCACAGTCCCGGCTTGCCCGAGTTCCTCAAGCGCGTCGCCGAAATGTACGAGATGCATGTTTACACGATGGGCACGCGCGCATACGCGAGCGAGGTCTGCAAGGTGATCGACCCGGACGGCGGGCTGTTTGGTGGGCGGATTTTAAGTCGGGACGAGAGTGGCAGTGCGATCCGTTCTTCCGCCTGCTCCGAGTCAGATCGCTGACTCGGTCACGCGCAGGTATGACCCGCAAGAGCCTGCAGCGCCTCTTCCCTTGCGACACGAACATGGTCGTCATCATCGATGACCGAGCAGACGTCTGGGACGGCAGTCCTCACCTCGTCAAGGTTATCCCCTGTGCGTTGTACAAGCGTTTTGCTTGCACGGACGTTGCTGACTCCGCTCGCATTCGCAGACGAGTTCTTCGTCGGAATTGGCGACATCAACGCCGCCTTTCTACCGAAGAAGAAGGAGCTTCACCCCCTACCCAAGCCCAAGGCCGACCAAGCTGCGCCCGATTTGACCGACACCGCGCAGAGCCCCTCTCCCGACGCGTCTTCCGCTTCTCCTGCCGCCTCGACCTCCGACACCTCCACCGCTTCACTCGACGCGTCCGAAGGTTCTCCCCGTTCGACGACTCCCTCCACTACTCCTCCACCTTCCTCAGCCGACGCGAACCCCCACCACGTTCCCGAGGCGCTCCTCGCCGAACCGACCACCGTCTCAGACCTGCTCGTCTCCTCCTCTCCCGACGAAGAAGTCTCGCCTGCGATGGATGAGGCGAGCACGGTCGCGATGGAGGCGATCCACGAGGTGATCGAGGCGCGACCGTTGGAGAAGAGGCAGAAGGAGCAGCATGAGGCGCATCTGCATCTGCATCACCATGCGGCTGGTGAAGGTGGACACGAGAAAGGGGAGGTGACGGAGAGAGAGGCGGCGGGCGGGATTGCTGAGACGGAGGAGGAATATGAGGAGGAGGCGGTCCTAAAGGACAACGACCGCGAGCTGGACAGGGTGTTTGACGTGCATTCAACTCAGCTTTCCCTCGCTTTCGGGCTACATTGCTGACGATCTGACCACCCCAGATCCTCTCAAATGTACGAGAACGGTTCTACGAGCGGCTCGATGCCAAGGGCGCAGCAGACGTCGCCGTGCGTCTCTTCCTCTCTCTCCCCCTGTACTCGCCTGCGATACTGACGTTTGGTCTCGCCGCGCAGGATATCATCCCCGCCATGAAGGCACGAACCCTCCGCGATACCCACCTCGTCTTCTCTGGCCTCGTCGCGCTCGGCTCTCGTCCCGAAGACTCGGAGTACTGGAAACTCGCGCGTACTTTCGGCGCCCGCTGTTCTGTCGATCTCTCAAGCTCCACCACCCACCTCGTCGCCAACGGTTGGGGCACAGCCAAAGTCCACTCGGCGCAGCGAAATCCTCAGATCAAGATCGTCTACCCCGAATGGTTGCTCGAATCGGTCGCCCGCTGGTCGCGAGTACCAGAAGATGCGTACGTGCTCAATGCTCCTGTCACCTCGAGCGCGCCCGGTTCGCCTATTCGACCCGACTTGAGCGGCGGTGAGGAGGATGAGGATGTCGACTCGATCCGATTAGACGGCGAGGCGGATGGCGCCGAAACGCCGGTCACGGTACCTGACGGCGACCTGGATCTGGCCGACCTGGATTGGGGCGACGCGATGAAAGAGGTGGACGACTTGCTACTCGAGACGGACGACGAGGACACGGCATCGGTGGTCAACGGCGGCGATACAACAGACGGCGAGAGCGATGCGGGCCCCTCAGCGACCAGTGTGCCTCGACCACCTCGCAAACGAGCGAGGATGTCGACCACGACCGACGAGGCAACGTCCGCCCCTCCACATACAGAGTCGCCGCTGCAAAAGCGTGTCAAGACTGCTCGGTCTCGCAAAAGCGGCCTGAACCGGTCCGTGAGCGCTGCAGCGCTCGAGCGGTCAGCAGCTCAAGCGGCGGAAGACGGGTCGAGCGAGTCGCAGTCGAATGGATCGGTCAAGAGCGCGAGCGGTAGAGCGAGTACAGCGGAGGGGAACGGCGACGGGCCAAGTGCAGCCGCGAGCGTTGCGAGTTCAAGCATCGACTCGGACGACGAGGACTTGCTGGCGAGTATGGCGGCGGATCTCGAGCAAGGGTGGACGTAGGGACTAGATTTTCCAACTGCTCTGCGCCTCGCTTCCGTCGAGAGAAAGCCTCATCCGCTCACCGCTCCCTCTCGATAAGGTGGAACGCCGCCAGCAATGAGGAAGCACGATGCAGCAGTATGAGGACGAGTATATGAGCAGCTACCGATCAGGCCGAGGGTGAATATGCGAGTACGGTAGCAAGTCGAGCGAGAATAGGTATGAGAGGCAGAGGACTTAGTTGGAGGTGAAGTAGCGGTCGCCGAAGTCTGTGAACCGAAACGGGCATGACCTGTCGTCAGCCTCGCTGTATGAGGCCAGCCCGACAACACGGAGTCCTGAACCGCATACTCACCTCCCAATCCAGGCACGATGTATTTCTGCTCATTCAGCTTCTCGTCCACCCACGCCGTGACGATCCTGACCTGCGGATAGACGTCGTACATGGCATGCAGGCCCTCAGGGCACGACACGAGGTTGAGGAAGACGATCCGTTCTTGGGGTACGCCGTGGTCGATCAGGACTTCGATGGCTTTGATGGCGGAGCCGCCGGTCGCTTCAGACAGGATACACGTCAGTTCCGAAAGCTCGGCAGTCCCTCTACGCTTGGCCCCGCACGCTCAAGCATGCTTCGCCAGGCGAAAAGAGGCAGAGCCGGCAACTCACCAAGCATCGGGTCGAGCAGCAGGCAATACCGGTTGGCAATGTCGTCGGGAAGTTTGGCGTAGAAGAGCTTGGCTTGTGCCGTCTCCTCGTCTCGCTGGATCAGGATCTTGCCTATCCGGACGGCGCTGCGGAAAAAGGGCGAGTTTAAGAAGGGAGAGCGTGAGTTCCTGGCCACCGTTCTCCGGACATTCTTCAACTGTAAGGTGCGTTGAAAGAGAGTTATCAGACAGCTCGGCGGAGGAACGCACCGGCAGCACTCTCGCAGACCTGCCTCCATCGACTCACCCGCCCGCATAATCGACACGCCGCAGATCTTGCCCTCAAAGCCGACACCCTTGTAGTCGAGGCCTGTGAATGTTCGCGTCAGCCGTCACGATGCGAAAAGAAAAGGATGGCGGACCTGTCGGAGTCGTGACAGCTGTTGGCGACAAAGATGGGACGACATCAGCTCGACGCTCTTGCCAGCAGGCTCGCATCCCGTCACGGTTTTGACGCACTCTTTTCGACGACGGGAAGGTGGTTCAGGCCTGAGAGAAGAGGGACGAGCGAGACGTCAGTTCCCGGGAGCGATACACACCCCGGCCCAGCCGAAGAGTTCCCTCAGCGATTGACGAATCTTGATTCGACTCACCCTCCTCGACAAGCAGCCGGATGATCCTGTCTGAGTAGAAGATAAAGTCCCCCCGGTTGGTGTTCTTGTCGCGGATGCTGGTGAGCAAGCCAGCGAGCTGGCCGGACCGTGCCAGTGGACAGGCGTTCGGAGGAAGGTCGGAGGGAGCATTGGCGAGGTGTTCGGGCAGGCTGGCCATCGTTTGCGGTCGCCCTAGGGCGGAGCGGGGAAGAGTGATGAGAACGGGAGGCTCAGTCGAGAGACGTGAGGAGTTCCCGCGCGTGGCTGAAGGACTCTGGCGATGCTGAAAAGCTAGACCAAGCTGTACGAATCTCAGCAGAGCGTGGTCGCGGCCAGCAGCGAGTGGGGAGACAGCAAAGAGCTCAGTGCGGACGAGTCGGGCGACCCGTTGTGCAGGGCGGCCGACGAATGGAGCCTCCCGACGGGGCGACAGACGCAACGAGTGCCCCTCGAGGGGCTTTCTGATTGCTTCACCCGTCTCTTGAGCCTATTCCCAAGCTGCCTCGACGCGGGAGGCGTGACTTACTCGCTCCCTGCTCCCCCTCCTCACGCTCATCCTCAACCCTTTCGCTCACTCGCCTGTCCAGGCTCACTCGCTCGCTACACACGCTCTAAAGTCTCTCGCGATTGTTCTCGAGCGCCCGCATGGCCCCGCAGGCGTTTGACTTGGCAGGAGCGGCGCAGTTGGCGGCACCGGTGGAGAAGATCGAGGTGTTCGAGCACTCCGGCCTGTACGCGCCCGAGGACCTCGTCGAGCTGGCGAAGGACTGGTACTACGTCCCGCTCGCGCTTTGCACGTTCGACGCGATCGCAGCGGCGGACTCAGGCGCTCGTCCCCCACTTGCGGGTCCGGACGTGAGCAAGGTCGATGCTGAGGGACTGAAGGTCCTCACCAAGCTTGACCTGTTCCTGTCGTACGCCGAGTGGGAGCAGGGGTGGTCGGTTCTCGAGACGGTCCTCAAACGCAACCTCGACGAGAAGGCGTTCAAGCTCTTCGCGAAGTCGCTCCGTCTCCACCGTACCAACATCGCATGCCGCGTCTCGACTCGCACGTGGCCCCTTCTCAGGTACTACGACTGGCTGTACCGTCGCAGGCTCTTCAGCACGACTGCAGCCTCCGTCCGTGCCGTCGAGGAGGGTAAGCTGCCCAAGGCTCCCCCGATGCCGGAGTGGGACGATCTCCTCTGGAAGGAGGCATGTTCGTGGTACGGAGACAACAGTGAGGCAGTGCTGAGGGTGCAGGAGCTCAAGAAGGGCGCGGTTGGCGGAGAGCTCAGGGCGGAAATCTTCGAGGGTCTGAGGAACGACGCTCTCGGTCGCGAGAAGACGAAGAAGGGGGCCTGGATTGACTCGCTCGAACAGAAGGTTCACGAGCAGCAGCAGGCGTACGGCGAGGCGTTCCTGGGCGAGGTTAAGAAGGAGTCGGCGGTCGTTAAGGCGGAGGAGCCGGTCGATGAGCAGCCGCAGCCGCAGCCGCTCGCCCCGCCGCCAATGCAGTACTTCCCTCCCCCTCCGCAGTACTACCAGCAGTACCCAGCACAGCAGCTCGACCCGTACGGCCAGTTCGCCACCGTCCAGTACCCCGTCGGCACCCTCCCTCCTCAGCACCCGTCGTCTCGCCTCCAGCAGTCGACCCCGGTCCAGCAGGCGGCCGCGACGCCCCCCGCGTCCCTCTGCGGGTGGTGCGGAGCGTTCGGCAAGCACCACTGGCCGAAGTGCACGAGCTACAACCGCGACATCGTGCAGAAGCGCGGCAACGCCTTCTTCCTGAAGGACACGGGTGCGTGCATGTGCGCCAACTTCAACGCTGGCATGTGCTCGGGCGGCGCGGCGTGCAGCTACGCCCACGTTTGCGCCCGCTGCGGAGCGACCGACGGCTTGCACGGCCTCTTCAACTGCCCGAAGCCCAAGCCGAAGACCCCGCTCGCCCCTTCCAAGGCGGCCAATGCGCCCGCCAAGTCGCCCTCGCCGCCGCAGACGCAGGAGCCGGCGCCGAAGAAGCCGAAGCTCGAGTTGCCGCCGACGGCCGAGTCGTCCTTTCGCGGCCTCGCCGACAAGGCCTCGAAGGGCTCGTTCTTTCTCGCCTAGGCGATCTAGGTAAGCTCTACTTTCCCTTCCTCTGCCCCGCCCCCCGTGGCGCCGACCCCCAGCGGTCGTTTCCCCTTCCCTGCCCCCCGAGGCTTTCCCTCCGCCCCCAGTGGCTTTCCCTGCGCCCCCAGTGGCTTTCCGAGTCCCCAGCGGCTCGTTATCCTTCTGTAGAGTATGAGGCTGATGCGTACTGCCCCCGCGCAGACGCCCTTCCCCGCCTCCCCTCTCCTCCTCCACATCCCCTCCCCCCCTCCGTTACGCCTCCCCCTCCTCCTCCCTCCCCTCCTCTCCCTCTTCCCCCACCTCGTCCCCCCCTGCGGGTGAGCAGGCCGGGCCAGCGGCCCGTCACACCGCTGTCTCCACTTCCGCATCCCCTCCCGCCTCGCCTCACCTCCTCGACCACGAGTGGGTGGACTCCCTTCCGCCAGCACGACCTCCGGCCCTCGAGCTCCATCACAACTGCTCGAACCTCGATCCCTCCGCCTTTCAGTACTACCTATCCCGTTTGCCCGACCTCGACCTTTCCGGCTTCGCCTCGATCCCCGACGAGATACGGCAAGGCTTTGACCTCGGCATCCCCGGCGTTGTGCACGAGCCGTATTTCCCACCCAACGCCAAGCTGGGCGAGGCGGAGTTACGAGCGGTGGACGCCTCCATCGAGGACGACCTCGCGCGCGGCCGACTCGCTGGCCCTTACAATGCCGACTCGCTCATGGCGGAGACGGGCCTCGCATTCCGCTCTAATCCTATCTCGGTCGCCGAGAAGGAGACGCCCCCTGGCAAGCCGCAGAAGTTCAGGGTCATCGAGAACCTCTTGGCCCCCTACGAGCCGACTCCGGGCGGAACCGTTTCCGTCAACTCAATGCTCGACCCGAAGCGTTTCCCGAGCCGCTGGACCAAGTTGTCGACATTCGTTGACCTCCTGCGACGCCTTCCGCCCAACTCGGAAGTCGCCATCGCCGACTTGGAGCAAGCCTTCCGGCAGCTTTCGATCCACCCCTCGCAGCGGCCGTTCCACGGGATCGTCTGGCGCGGAGCTTTCTTCTTTCGCAAGACCCCCTCCTTCGGCGGGTCTACGACGCCGGGGACGTTCTGCCGGGTTGTCGACGCGACCCTGGACTTGGCTGAGAACGAGTTCCTCGAGCTCATCGCCTCGTCAATCGTCGACGACCTGTTCTTTGCACGCACCGCCCCGTCCCTCAGCCTCGACACGCTCCTTGCCTTCCTCAACCGTCTCGGCTGGCGAATTTCGAAGGAGAAGCTGCAGCAGTTTGGGCGCCGATTCAAGTTTGGCGGGCTCATCTGGGATCTTGGCGCCGGCACCGTGTCGCTCCCGCCTGAGAAGGCGGCCAAATACGCTCGGCGCCTCGAAGCGTTCCTCGCCGATGGAGCAGGCGGCAAGCGCACGCTTGACGAGACGCTCAAGGTGCTCGGCACGCTCATGTACCTCGCCGTCGTCTTCCCCTTGCTTCGCCCCGCCTCCTTCGCCCTCCTCGCCTTCCGGCGTCACTTCCCGCACAACTGCTCACCGTTCGTCAAGCACACGATCGGCCGCAAGTGCTTTGAAGAGCTCTCGCGTTGGCTCTCCATCCTCCGCGCCGCATCGAACGCCTTCCCCCTCAGCGCCTCTTTCCTCGTGCCCGAAAACTTCTTCCCCGAACCAGTCTACACCGATGCCTCCAACACGCGGCTCGGCGTCGTCCTGGGCAAGGAGTTTGTCTTGTCGTGCGCCCTCGCCGGCAAGGGTCTCGAGATTGCAAGTGCAAGGGGCGGAATCGTTGCGGCCGAGGGCTGGGCGGTCGAGTACGCCGCGTCTGCGCTCAAGGCGCTGCGGCTGCGCGAGGCGGGCGTCACGCTCTACTGCGACAACCTGGGCGTCGTCCTCGCCTGGGCCAAGGGCCGGTCCTCCAACGCGCACCTGAACCGCACGATTGCGCTCCTCCTCCAGTTCTGCGACGAGCAGCGCATCTTCCTGCACGTCCAGTACATCCCGACGGACGAGAATCCGGCTGACGCCCCCTCGCGCGGCATCATCGACCCGAGTCTCGCGCCTTTCCCCCTCGCCCTCCCTCCCCCTCCCGGCTCCATGGGGTCCGCCTACCCCTGACATTCGTTTCGTCCGTTCTTCTCCCCCCCCAATCCTTGCCTGTAGCTTTGCGCCTCGAATCTCTCTCGGCCCTCGAGCCACCTCGTCCATAGCTGTTGACTGTGCTACCCCTCTTGCATCCTGTCGCACCCCTCGCATTTGCCTAGATACCCCTTTCGTCCTCGCATCTCCCGCTTCTCATTTTGTGACATCCTCTCCGCACTCGTTCGGTTACTAGCTCCCTGCAATCTGCCTGGTCGAGCACGCACGCTGCAGCGCCTCTGGCTCTCACAGGCGCCATGGTCGGGAGGTTGACTTCGTCGCTTCACCGCCTACCTCCTCCTCTCCCCCCGCTCACGCGCTTTCTCTCAAGCTAAGATGGCTCCAATGACTTGGGATCTCTCTGACTCCTCGGCGGAGGAGGACTCGACCGCTACAACCCCGCCGCTGCTCTCCCCTCGCCGCCGCCGCCCCCTCTCCCGCCTTCAACCAAGTTCCACCCAGTCCGGCCCGCGCACCATGTCCTGGGCGCTCTCCGACTCGGAGAAGGAGGAACGGGAGGAAATTAAGCGCCCCAGGATGGCGCCGCCGCCGCAGCGAGCCTCGCCACACCGCCCTGCTCCCTCTCGCCCCGCTCCCGCACCTAAGCCTCCCCCCGACTCGACGGGCTCGCTCGAAGTCCTCGACCTGAACGCCATGATTGCCGAGCTCAATCTCGACCTTAGCGATATGGGCCTCCCGTCTGCGAGCTCGTCGTTCGAGGAACTGGTCGGGGCGCCGGCCAATATCCTCCAGGACATGTCGGAGATGGCTGCGGCGCGGCTGCAGGGCACGGTGGCTAAGCGTGTCGCAAAGGGCTACACAAAGGGGTGGAGATTCGAGGTTGAGCTGCCGAAGGAACCGCGCGAAGCAGGTGTTTGCGCGCTCCCGCCCGACCTCGCTGCCGCCCTCGAGCCCGACATCCTCATCGACATTGCCGTCACGGGAGATCTCGAGGAAGAGTGGGGACCAGTCGACTTCTCGCCCTACGTCGGCGCAGCGTACCCCGACCGGCTCGTCGGATCATACCCGTGCAGCATCCCGCGCGAACACACCCCCTTCCTCATCTTCCCCTTCCCTCCTCCCGCATCCTCCGTTGCCTTCACCCTCGACGCAATCCAGAACCATGCCCTCGTCCTCCACAAGTCCATCAGGAAGAAGACGGTCGAGAGTTACGGATCAGTCGTCCGCGACTACCTCCTCTGGTGCGACGAGCAGGGCGTCCCCATCCAGGCTCGCTTCCCGGCCAAGCGCGACGTCGTCGAGCACTTTCTTTGCTCGTACGTCACGCGTGTCAAGGCAAAGACGGTCTCGAAGAAGGTCAGCGCGCTACGATACTGGCACTCGACGCATGGGCTGGAGCTCGACCTTCCGAGGGACATCTGGCGCCGTCTCATGCAGGGTCTTACAGCCTGTGAGCCTCCAGGCAAGGAACCTCGACCGCCAGCGATGTATACAGACCTCCAGGTCATCTACGAGTCGCTCGTCTTGACGAATCCGGAGGACATCGCGCTCTGGGCGGCCGTGACGACCGCCTTCTTCGGCATGGCTCGCCCCGGGGACGTTACGATTGCTACGCTGTCTGCGTTCAACCCGGAGGACTGCCCGACGGGCGCCTCCGTCACCTTCCACCCCGCGACCGCCAACTTTCCCGAACATGCGGCGGTCCAGCTCCCGTACGACAAGGTCCGGAAGAAGAAGGATGACACCCTCATCCTCACAGGACAGACCGTTGACGAGCGCCTGAGCCCGCTGACGGCGATGCGCCTTCACCTGGAGGTCAACAACCCGTCCGCGAATGACTTCCTCTTCTCCTCGATCCCGCGCAACCCGACCTCACCCGACCTCTACCCGCTCACCTACTCGCACTTCACAAAGCGAGTCAACGAGCTGCTCAAGGCTCGCAACCCGAAACACGACGGGCTTGCGGGCCACTCGTGGCGAATTGGCGGCGCGACCTTCTACCTCCTCGCCGACATCCACCCCGACTTTATCAAGGTCATTGGCCGCTGGCGATCTGACGCTTTCCTCCGCTACTGGCGGCGGATCAAGATCATCGCTGCCAAGCATCTCACCGATGCTCCCCTCGTCGACCCGGGTCCCCTGCCTCGGGGCTCGGACCCGTAGCTTATCGAAGTGCATTGCCACGAGTGCCTTACAAGTTTGTTGGGTTCCGCGCCGCGCTCCTCGCGCATCTTCGTCGCTGGTTTGGGTGGGTTGCCGCGGTCCTTTCACCGCAAGCGGCGTTCGCAGGCTCACGAGCCAGCAGACCCAAACAACTCGCTCCCGCTTCGTCTTCCTTCTCATCTCCTCTGCTTCCTTTCCCCCTCTCTCTCTCGCCCCTCGAGCACAGCACGAGGAAGGACAGGCGCCTTGTGCAGGGCGGCCGACGAATGGAGCCTCCCGACGGGGCGACAGACGCAACGAGTGCCCCTCGAGGGGCTTTCTGATTGCTTCACCCGTCTCTTGAGCCTATTCCCAAGCTGCCTCGACGCGGGAGGCGTGACTTACTTGCTCCCTGCTCCCCCTCCTCACGCTCATCCTCAACCCTTTCGCTCACTCGCCTGTCCAGGCTCACTCGCTCGCTACACACGCTCTAAAGTCTCTCGCGATTGCCCACCCTCCTCCCCCGGCCACGGCGCTGCCGCATCATTGTCGACCTCGACTTCGAATTTCCCGCCCACCTCCCCTTTCGTGTCCTCCCCGGCTTTGCGCCCGGCCGCGGTCCTTTCACCGCAAGCGGCGTTCGCAGGCTCACAAGCCAGCAGACCCAAACAACTCGCTCCCGCTTCGTCTTCCTTCTCATCTCCTCTGCTTCCTTTCCCCCTCTCTCTCTCGCCCCTCGAGCACAGCACGAGGAAGGACAGGCGCCCCAACCCGAATCTCTTACAAGGCCGCTGATAGATTGTCAGTGAGCGTCACAGTGTGTGTCTGTTATTGACGGGCGCGTGTGACTGATCAACAAGCTCTGCGAAGGCGAGGAGAGGAGAAGAGCATGATCCGCTCGTTCGGCCCGACGCGCTGAGCAAATGACAGGAGCGGTCGAAAATGTCTGGATGAGCATGAGAAGGATAAGAAGCTACAATGCTAATGCTGCTGGAGCCAGGCAAAGTCGCGTAGGCGATTCTCGCGCTCCTGTTCGCCGCGAAGGAGCCGCTCAACGCTGGCGTTGAGGGCGTAGACGAATTGGTCGCGCTCGAGCTGCAAAGGAGCGCATCAGTCGAATCCCTGCAAGCACGTAAAGCTCGGATGCAGGCTCACCTTGGACCTAGTCCGGTAGACTCGGGCGTCGACACCCTTCATGCCCAACTTGTCGCCCTTGCCGCTCTTCGAGTGCTTGATCTTGACGATGACAAAGGTGCAGTCTTCGCGGTCGTCGGCCGTTCGCAGGCCGTCGGAGGCAGAGTAGCACCGCGGGAATTGGTGCTCCGATTCGTCGCCGGGCGTCCAGCCCATCGTGTTGCCAAGTCGCGGGAGCAGGTGACTCGCGAGCGCGCCACTATAGACATAGCAGTCACGAAGGTGGACGATGTGGCAGCGGCGGTGGTAGGGCGTCGGAAGAGGCTGGCCCTTGAGGTCGCGGACAATGGATTGGTACTCGATGAGCACGCCGTGCAGAAGGACGACGTGTCGCAGACGGAAGACGCCGCGCAAGCCTTGCTTGACGTACATGGTCCGCTGCTGCATGAGCGTACGGCAGCCGTCGAGGAGGCACCAGTTGAAGAGGTGCGTAAGGTGAGGACTCGAGAGCACCTCGTTGCGGGTCGGCGGAGGGAGGCCCTCTTCGTCCGGATCGTCTTCGTAGAGGTGACGGCGGTGCGCCCCACGAGCTGGGATCGAGTTCACAAGGCCGGAGTTAACGGAAAGCTCCATTAGCTGGTTGGCGTCGACTCGCTCGCGGCGCCGCCAGTAAGTGGCGAGAGCGCGAAGCCGGTTGACCCACTCGGCTCGGACGTCGATCGAATGACACTGCAAACGTAAAGTCATCAGCGGAGAAACGCGACTCGACTGACAGCACAATATACCTCGAACCGAGCCGTCGTTCCCTGCTGAGTCTTGATAACGAATGAGCGCATCTTGCGCAACTTGGCCTTGTCGTCGGCAGCCTGCAACCCCTCGTTCCCGCCGGGGTCGACGACGCGAGCGAACTGCTGGCGCAGGTCGTCCTCGAGCTCCGGCTCGATTGAGGCGAGCTCGCTAAGGCTGCAAAAGCCGCGCGCGTCCGTGATCTGCAGAAAGGTGCGCTTCTTCTCCTCCTTCTCAAGCCATTCGAGCATCTTGTTGCCGTCCCAGCCCGCCGCGCTATCGTCGCCGTCCTTGCCGTCCGCGGCGGCGTACATGCTTCGCAACGTCCAGTCCCGCTTGCTCTGCTGCTTGTGGTTCCTACTTCGGACGTTCCCAGCTGCGAGTCGGTCCCACATCTTTTCGCGCTTCTTCTTATTGGGGTGAGCGAGCGATGCCATGCCGAAGACAAACGGAGCCAGGACGACGGCAGCCGGGTTGTTGAGCGCTTCGTAGACAGGCAAGGGCGGGTCAGGCGGATGGGCAGCCGAAGGGCGGCAGACGAAGAGGAGACCCATGCGGGAGGAAAGGTAGACGCGCTCGGGGGTGCCGTTCGGGCGGTGCCGGACGAGGAAGCCCTCGATGCCGGGAGGTTCGGAAATGCGGATTGTCGATGAGACGTGCGAGCCAGAGGCGCCTTCGTGAGCGGGAATGCGGCAGGTAGTCGGGTAGTGGGCCGCGGGACGAAGCTCGAGGATGGGCTGAACGCGGGCCTGCGAGCGAGAAATAGTGAGCTAGTGCTGACGAAGACGGAAACGCGCGCTCGCGCACCTGCCGGAACGCCATGCCGCCAACGACGGAAAAGTCGCACTTTCGCTCCTCCGCCAGCTCGGGCTGAATCCAGTCGAGGATGGCGCCGTTCCGCCAAGCGAGCCTGAAGTTTGCACCCATCCGCTTTGCGTCCTCGACGAGATCCTTCCACTCCCTAACGCCCGCGAGCTTTTCGATGCAGGCATCAACAACGGCCGCCGGTTGCAAGTGACGGTAGGCGTTTCCTTCGATCGCGTCATCCGTGTGCTCGCCGAGATCGACGTCCTCCTCGTAGTCGCAACCCTCCGGAAGCGGGAGACGCAGCTTGGCACCGAGACCAGGCACTGTGACCTCGATCGCAGGCGGGAGCTGGCCGCCGAGAGCGCGATAGAGATGCCAGATCCAAGCCTTGGCCGTGCTGTGCGTGCGAGCGCGAAAGAGGTAGATGTTGGTGCCGGACGAGCCGAGGTGGACGTAGCCTCGCTTGCTCGCCTTCGAGAAGCGAGTTTTGCGGTGCCCGCCCTTGCCCTTCTCGTCAGCTTCGTCCTCGTCGTCGTGATGGTGCGGGTACCGTGCTGACTGGCGGGTGAGGACATGGTGAGGCGTCGGACGATGAGTGAGGCAGAAGACAAGGTCGGTTGCGGAGTAGAGCGTGATGTGCGTCTTCTTCGGGTGCAGGGGAATGACGCCGCGGAGCTTCTTGCCCTTCGAGAATATCGGCAGCTTGAATGACTGTAGAAGATTCTTTGCTTCAGGAGGGCCCGAGCGGAAGAAGCAGCACTGTACGCACCGGCTCGCCCCACAACTCGATCTGCCCGCTCGCACGCCACACGACCGCCAGCTCCTGCCACGACTCGCTCACCGAGGGGTACTTCCTCGCAATGTGCTCGTCGTACGTATCGGGCAAGTCCTCCCTGTGCGTCCAATCACGCCGGACAAGCATGCGCTCCTTGCGCAAGACGGCATCAGCCGAGGCCTTCTTCCACCACGGCCGATGAGGCTGCTTCGGTTCTGCCTCGCCGTTTGAAAGACCGAGGAGGGCGGCAGCAGGACGGTCGGTCGCCATTGAAGAGCGGGGCGTATTCGTATCGGGTCGAGCGAGAACGATTTCGGGAGGAGCTGGAGGTTCGGCGCCGGACCTCGAAGATGAAGGGATGTTGGCGGTAGCGGGCTTCTCGGGGAAGCGCACGGAAGCGTATAGAGGTGCCGGTCGTTCGGATGCAGGTGCACGAGGTTCGTCGATGACTTCGAGTTCGTCGGAGAAGGCGTCATCGCGAGCGAAGGACGACTTAGCCCGCAGGATGGAGCGCAAGGGGACGGGGGGTATGCGCTTGTCCGGCGTGCCATTGATGACGCCGTCTGATGTCGCCGCACCGTCGCCGAAGCTGACCCGCGATGCTCGCCTCATCGGCTGGGAGAAACGTCGTTCGTGCGGTATAGGCAGCGGCGATCGGTGCTCGAAAGCCGATGCGCGACGAGGAAGCTGCGTCTGTGCTGTGACAAACGACGCGCCCGTCACGGAAGTCGGAGCAGGACTGCGAGGCGGCATCGAGTTTGGCGGAGTCGCTGTAAGGTAGTCAAGGAATTGGCCGCTCGGGAGCGAGTCCTTCATATCGCGAGTGCTCAGGAGCGAATGCGACCCC
Organism: Rhodotorula sp. ZM1; assembly: GCA_009806315.1. Taxonomy (NCBI): domain Eukaryota; kingdom Fungi; phylum Basidiomycota; class Microbotryomycetes; order Sporidiobolales; family Sporidiobolaceae; genus Rhodotorula; species Rhodotorula sp. ZM1. Next base: position 45,878 of record QYSD01000020.1, read on the forward strand.
TTGCGCTCTCGCTGAAGGTGTTCGTCGACGTCCTCGCGCTGACGAGCCAGGCGAGCATCTCGCCGCTTCGCCGCATCGCGAATGTCCCCGCCAATCTCGAAGGTCGTGCCGGTCCACTCGTGTAACCGGCTGTACTGTCCGCCACCGCTGCTCCCCTGCACAGAAGATGTGACCGTCTGACCCGTCCTCGTCGTCGCGATGCTTAGGGCGGTGGAAGCCCTGCGCCGTCTCCGCATCGGGAATGACAAGCCAGGATGGTGCGGCGTCGCCGCCTCGCTCGCAAAGACATCGCCCTCTTCTTCGTGATCCCGCGAACGAGCCTTCCACTTGGCGACGGGCGCGGTCGAAGCGGAGCCTCCCGACGCATGTCCCGTTGTGAGACTCGGTCCCACAAACACCCTCTTCAGCTCCATCATACCCGCATGCTTCGTCTCCATGTGCGGGATCCCGTCGTCCTTCGTCTTGAACGCATAGTCGGGCTGGGTGTAGAAGTACTTATCGAGGGGAACGAGCGGGGCGGAAGGGGTGGCGGCGGCTGTCGACGACGATCGGGTAAAGCGTTCCTGCGTGAACGACGAGGACGTCGAGGCCTCTCCCGGCGGCGGGCCGTTCATTCCATGCGAGTGGTTTGGCGGATCCAGCTATTTTGGAGAGATGATGTTGAAGGGGTGCGAGAGCGGAGGGAGGCGGAGGCGGGGGGAGGTACGGCGTCGTATACCCAATGCCTGGCTTCAGAATAGACAGCCAGACAATCCAGCAAGAGATCCTAGCAGCTGTGAGGAATGGGAAGAGGGCGAAGTCGTTGGCCGAAGACCCATTTCAGATTTCAGCAAGCAACGTCTCGCTTGACACCGGCTGGAGCAGTCGCTGATACGCAGAATGCACTCGAAGGGCTCTGTCGTGCACATTCTAGCTGCACACGAACGCCCCCGATGCCACCGCCCGCTCATTCACCTCCTCGTCCTCCTGCATTCATGCACCTCGACTGGCATCTCTGGGCGGTTTGTGCGAGGCTGCGGTGGGGGAGTTAATGGCTTATTTCGAATACATGGACCGACGGAGACGTTGGACAAGGCACGATAGCGTTCTATCGGTTCCTTCACTCGCTTTGGGTTACTCTCATTCTCGCTTTGACACTCGTAATATCCATGCTCCTGATGGGTACGCAGCATTGCCAGGTTGCTCTGGCAACGACGGCCTACATCGAGTTTCCGCAGAGAATGCCGGGGTCCACCCTGAGGATGTCAAGGCCTGCCCTCCTTCGCCTGGCCTGCTCTTAGATGATCCAACGGCTTTCTTCAGCTTCAAGCAGCGTTCTTCCCGCTTTCCTTGAACGGACATGCACCGCCTCGAGACCGTTGGAGGAGGCTGGCCGGATGACTGGGTCAGTCCAAACTGCGGCCTCGCATAAAAGGCGCTCCCTCTCTTTTTCCTTATTTCCTCTCATTCTCCCTCTCGCGCCGCCGGATATGGCTCGCCAGACTCGCTCTGCGGCTCGCCAGGACCGCCCAACCGCTCCTCACTCTGCCTCGCCTCGCACCTCTCCCTACCCTCTCCCTCACTCGTCGTCGCCACGTAGATGCTCCCGCAAGGCCAACAACAGCCTCGAGGGAACTCATGAGGCCCCCAAGATGAACATCAAGGCTGCTACGACCGCCCGTAAGTCGCGCAAGACTCCCAGTGTCGCCGTCACCTCAGTTTCGACCGTAGACGCGACTTCGACCTCTGCGACTCGAAATCTCCACTGTCTGTCTAAGCGTGCCAACATCTCGGACACTGACAAGGAGGCGGACGACAAGCGGGCTTGTCGTCCGAAGCAGCCAGCTCAGCGAAACGCGAACATCGAGCAGGTGAGTCTTTCGGTCCGTTTATTCCCTGTTCTTCGCCGCCCGTTGCCTAGATCGGACCAAAGCTCGTAGTACTGACGCATCCCCGCGCTTTCTCGCAGCTTGCGTCCTCGCCTGCCTCATTCACCTCTCGCACCTCTTCCTCCGGCAAGCGCTCAGCAACCCATCTCTCTGAAGACACCCCCTCGACGACCAGCACCCCCAGATCTTCCAAGAAGGTTCGCAACGCGGTTAAGATCGACTTCGACGAAGACGAGCCTGCTGTCCTCCCCGCCGGTCCTTCCCAGACACCGAAGCTCTTCGACGGCTCGAAGCTCTCAGCCGACGTGAAGCGCAAGGTCAAGGTAAAGGGGAAGGATGTCGTCGATAAGCAGGAGGCGGAGCGTGTTCGATTTGAAAATGAGCTTGCCAAGAAGGAGAAGGTATGTCCTTTCGCCTCCTTCCGCTTTTTCGCGACATCCGACGCTGACGTCCCTTACTCTCGTGACAGCTCGCTAAGCAGCATTCGCAAACCCTCGACTCCATCCGCTCGTCAGTCTCGTGCGGCCTGTGCAACGAGCTCTTCAACAACCCGCATTCGCTCAAGTGCGGTCACATCTTGTGCGCTCCCTTTCCTCGTCTTTCTGCCACTCCCCATCGCGAAACGATCAGGGCGAGTAGCTGACATGATCGCTCGTTCTCGATACAGCTGCCGCAAGTGCCTCGAGATCGCCTGGACTGCTCAACCCGACTCGAACGACACTATCAGCGACTCCGACGGCTCTGCTTCGGCTACCGACACGGACGCCGACGCTTCCGGCGACGAGTCGGATGCGAGCGCTGCCCCCTACCCGAGGAGGCGGCTCGGCCTTGTCGGTTTCCGCCCACTCGGCGCATGGCTTGATGACGACGAGAACGACGAGGCCGAGGAGGCGGAAGATGAGGAGGAGGATGACCACGACACGGCGCTGTACAGGTCTGCCGCATTCTACGGCCTCACTATCGGCAAGAAGCGTGTCGTTGAAGTCGACAATCTGCGAGACGAGGACGCCCTTATGGCTTTCAACCGCGCTTCGGAGATGATGTTGAACGACTTCGTCGCGTACTCCGCCGCGCGGCACCAGAGGCGACGTGCTCCGTTGCCCACACCTTCCGTCGCATCAAGCGGTGCCAGGATCGAAGAGATTGACGACGACGACGAGGCCGCCGAAAGCGAGCAGTACAAAGCTGAACCTTCGAGGGCTAGGAACGGACGTCGCGAACCCGTTTCTACTCGCGCTGGATCGGCTTTGGCACTCACTCGGCGTCCACAGGGCGCCGCCTTCAGGCGCTCTCCCTCGCCCACGCCCGCCTCATCTCGCTGGACATCGCCCGTTCCTTCCCCCACTGCTGCGGCCGTCGACGGAGCGCATGTCAAGGAGGTCTGTTGCCCGACTTGCGGCGTTTCCTGCCTCGACTCTCGTCCGACTCGCATCGTCCTCTACGGCGGCATCCTAGATGTCCTCCGCAAGGCCGACCTGGTTGAGCAGGGCTTCGCTGGGCAAGAGAAGAAGGAGAAGGAATCGGGCCCTGAGGAGGACGAGACGTGGAGCGGCGTTTTCCCCGTCGGGGAGAAGAACGAGGAAGTCGTTCACCAAGTCGCAGAGAAAGTCGACCGCGTCGAGAAGCACGACGCTGGCAGTGTTGCGCTGGACGATGGGTGTGTCTTTCCTGCCCTTCTTCGCGTACCTTCTCATCCCGCTTGTTTCGCAGCGATGATGCCCAGCATGTCTTGATCGGCAGAAGTGACGTGAAGGAAAAGACTGGCGATGTCGAGAGGACGACGGACGTCGGAAAAGCGTGCGTCGAAACGTCTCTCGCTTTCCTTCGAGATGAGAAACTGACTTTCCCTCGCGGATCTCGCAGCATCGTGTTTGTCTCAAAGGTCGAGCACGACCTTGACGAGCCCGCCGGAGAAGAGACGGAGGAGAAGGACGTTTGCGAAATGTGCGTCGGCATTCTCGCCTCCCTCGCGTTTCAACTTTGTGTGCTGACTTCGCCCTCTCATCTCGTGAAGCAGCGAAGCCTCGACGATCGCTACCATCGCGTCTACCACTACCACCGCTGCCGGCGCCGAGACGCACGAGGCTTCAAACCTCTTCGGTATCACCGCGTTCCGCACCTCCAGCTTCTCGTCTACCTCGCTCAGCAACGACTCGAGCTTCGCGACGTCGGCAGCCGCATTCGGCCTCCTCGCCCGCTCCCGCTCTCGCACCGACTCTTCGTCCTCTGCCTCTTCCGCGTCGTCGCTCGACTCGACCTCCACCTCGTCGATCACCGAAGAACTACTCAAGGACCCCTCCGCACGCCACATTCGCGGCGATTCAGAACGCAAAAACGAGGCTGATGGCTCACGACTCGAGACTGAGGTGTTGACGCGCTCTGCTAGTCCGAGTTCACGCATCGCGCGCACTCAGCAGGTTCGTGAGCCTCGCCTTGGTTCTGACTCGATTGGGTCGTCTGGCCTTTCTTCGACGACGCCGACTGGCGAGGCTGAGGTGAGGACTTCGAAGGCGGCTTCGACTCGTAGAACGTCGAGGAAGCGCGCGCGCGAGGAGGAAGAGGAGAAGAAGCGGGCGCCGAAGGAAGTGGTCGCCAAGGGGAAGAAGGCGCGGAGAGGATGATTCGTTCGAAGATGTGCGGGTGACGAACACTCGAGGGTGTTCTCGTTCTGGGTTTCTGGGTTCGGTTTGTCTCTTTGCACTGCCTCGCTGCGTCTCGATACCCCTCTCCGTCGTTCTCCCACAGCTCGTCTCGCCCTGCTCTCGCTCTCGTTGTGCTGTCTCTGGACTTTCGGTCATGTCTCGTCTCGTCCCCTTCTGTATTGTCAAATTCTGCGCCCGTCTGTTGCAATCGAGCATGGTCGTCAATTTCCTTGCCTTCGTCTGGCGCGCACGAGGGGAGAGGAAGCATATCCGCCAGATCAAGCGGAACCTTTAGCCGCCTCCTCAACTGGCTACAAAGGCGGCTGGGCCTCGGTAACAGGGAAAGGTAGGATACCTTGACGGCGGCGCATGTGCGCATGGGGAGGGAGCCGGACGAACCAGCATTTGAGTCAGTGGAGCGAGAAGCGAGGTCGAGCGACGCCCTTTCAGAGCGAGGGCAGACCTAAGTAGCTCCCAGACCAGCCAGAAAGGGACCGGGGAAGAACGCAAGCGTGGCTGAGCCCCTCATAGCGCTCGAAGGTGGGTTCGAGTCACGCTTCGGATATCTATACTGCTGCACGAGGCGCGAGTTAGCCAGACGGGACCTACGAAGCGCTGTGAGCGGAGGTTTCGACTGTCCTCACCTGGTTCACTGATGAGGCGTGGGAAGGCGGCAGGGAGCGTGACGGCGAGATTGCGCGTCCGGCAGTCCTAATATGGACCTGTAGTAAGCAGCAGCCGAGTAGCAGAAGCCAGCCTGACCAGTAGCGAGCGTAGGAGCGAGTCCAAGAGCGGGGAGGACCCCCTCGACGCGGTCAATATGGGGGATGTCGTGGTGTTTGGTTTCCCGAGAGTTTCGCAGCGCGCCCTGCGACTTCAGTGGACCCACAGCACGCGCATTGACCCCACAGCGCGAGTCAGCGGCGTTTCTGACCCCAGTCGTCGCTCGTTCGCTCGGAAGTGACTTGCCTTGGGAGACTCGCGAGTGCGGCTGATTACGCATGGCTGTATGCGGTCATGCGGAACGAGTGTATGCGAGAAAAACGCGACTGTGAACGCGTCCTCGACGGGTGTGTTTGGCCCATTTGGTCGCGTCCAAGGGTCGCGCCCTTCGCCTCTCTCGCTCTCCCGCTCTCTTCACCCTCTCGCTTCGACTCGTGTTCTGCTTCAGTGCTCACTCTCAGCACACTCGTCCCGACTATCGACTACCGCCGCTCCGCACGCCCACCATGGTTTCCGCCCCCGTCGTCGAGACCCCCTCCAAGGCCGCCGCCGCCCAGCTCGACAAGCTCGACCTCTCCAAGCCTCAGCCCATCGCGGGCAAGCTTGCTCTCGCTCAGAAGGACCAGCCCGCCTCCACCCGCAAGCAGCACAAGTCGGCAGAGCTCGTCGACGAGCGCCAGACCGACGGGCGCGACCGCTTCGTCGGCAACCCCGCCATCACCTGCGACGCCGACGAGCCCATCCTCAAGGAGAATGGCAGCCGATTTGTTCTCTTCCCCATCCAGTACCACGAGGTGCGCCACCGCTTTTGGACCGAGCTTGCAGCCCCGACGCGTTCTCGCCGACTCTTGAGCTGACCTCGCGCGCTCGCACTGCAGATCTGGGGACAGTACAAGCGTGCTGAGGCTTCGTTCTGGACGGCTGAGGAGATGGTGCGCCGCCTCGTCGACCTGCGATCTTCGCGTGTGCCCCGCTGACATCTTGCGCCTCGACGCGTCGCTTTCCCTCAGGACCTCTCCAAGGACCTCAATCACTGGGACACCAAGCTCAAGGACGACGAGAAGTACTTCATCTCGCACGTGCTCGCCTTCTTCGCCGCCTCGGACGGCATCGTCAACGAGAACTTGGTCGAGAGGTGCGTCTGTTTTGGCTTCGGCTCGGAATGTCAACTTTTGTCGGTCACGTTTGTTGACATTGCGTCTCCCCGTCCAGGTTCGCTGGTGAGGTTCAGATCGCCGAGGCTCGCTGCTTCTACGGTTTCCAGATCATGATGTGCGTCCGCGTCGGGCGTGGTCGAAGGCGAGTTCGAGGCCCGGGGTTGACGTTCGTCTCTGCCACGCTCGCAGGGAAAACATCCATTCAGAGGTCTACTCGCTCCTCATCGACACCTACGTTCGCGAGCCCGAGGAGCGCACCAAGCTCTTCAACGCCATCGAGACCAGTCCGTTCCCTTCCCCCTTCTCCTCCCACTTCTACTGAAATCGGCTGACCGTCTCGCCTCACGTAGTCCCCTGCATCCAGAAGAAGGCCGAGTGGGCACTCACCTGGATCTCGGACGACCGGTCCGTCTTTGGAGAGCGCCTCGTCGCGTTCGCTGCCGTCGAGGGCATCTTCTTCTCCGGCTCGTTCGCGTCCATCTTCTGGCTCAAGAAGCGCGGCTTGATGCCTGGACTCACCTTCTCCGTAAGTCGTGCACAGGACTGTGTCCGCAACGATCGTCCTCGCTGACGCGCTCGCCTCGCACAGAACGAGCTCATCTCGCGCGACGAGGGTCTCCACACCGACTTTGCCTGCCTGCTCTTCTCCCACCTCGAGCGCCGCCCTCACCCCGACACGGTCGAGCGCATCATCCGCGAGGCGGTCGAGATCGAGCAAGAGTTCCTCACCGAGGCCTTGCCCGTCAAACTCATCGGCATGAACAGCGATCTCATGTGCCAGTACATCGAGTTCGTCGCAGACCGCTTGCTGGTCGCGCTTGGCAACGAGAAAATCTACCATAAGGAGAACCCGTTCGACTTCATGGAGATGATTTCGATGGAGGGCAAGACCAAGTGCGTTCCCCGTTCCCATCGTCTTCGTCGCTTGGGCCATTCTTGCTGACGCCGCGACTCTTCTCGCGTTCCCGCACTACAGCTTCTTTGAGAAGCGCGTCTCCGATTGTTCGTCTGCGTTTCCTCCCCTCTGCTCAATGTCCTGCAGCTGATTCGACTCTCTCCACTCCCGCAGACCAAAAGGCCGGCGTTATGGCCAAGCAGTCCGCAAAGGAGTCGGGTACCGACGTCGCCAAGGGCACGGCCTTCTCGCTCGACGAAGACTTCTAGACGCCCTCCATCGCCGCCCTTCCTCCTCTCGAGCAACACCCTCATTGTTTAACCACCTACGCACTTATCGATACCCGCTACTCATGTCTCCTCTCTCTCCCTCTGCCTTGTGTCGTTCTAGAAGTCTGTGTGCGTCTGCTTTCGCGTTGTTTGTCACTAGTAGCCCCGCCTTCCTTACCCTCTTCGCTTGATTAAGGGCTTCATGCATTCGCACATGATTTTCACGCCTCTCTCGATGTCGCCGCGGAACCCGCAGAGCTCCATGCGAAACTGGAAAGGCGACAGGCGAAGGTCTACGATGCAGTTGCGAAACTTCTCTCACCTCGCCTTGTCGCGCTACACCCGCTCCGGCCCACCGACAAGATCCCTCTCCCTCCCAGACCACCTTGCCCACACATCCACATGACTCCTCGTGACGCCCCTCCACACTTCCAAACACCGAATGCAAGTCCCCCTTCCAGACATCCGACACTTTCTCCTTCCCGTTTTGTCTCTTCGTCGAGTCTGAGGAGCGAGGGGCGGATTTCGGTGCGAGAGAGAGGGTGGAGAGTGGAGGTGAGTTTGGGGGAGAAGAAGAAGGGGGATTGAGAGGCGAGGGGAGGGACCGGTCGTGGCGAGCCACTCGCTAAGCGTTGCGGCGTAGATACCGGCTGACATGCGTTCGCTGCGGCGTCGAAAGCGTTAGCACGTTCGGAACAGGCAGGAGGAGACTGGACTGAGGAGGACCGAACTGATCTGTCCGACGCTGATAAACGAGTGCAGGCGGCACCGGCTCGACTCCGATCCACTCCCCTTCACAACTCTGCACCTGCAACCCACTTCCCTGCTCCTGCTCCAGAAGCGTTATCCCACCTCCATCTTTGTGGCTGCCAACTCCTGCTTCTTCACCTTTACTCGATAGGCAGGTACTGCACGACTTTCATCCGCGAGTAGGCGGGGTAATCTTTTCGGATTGAGAGGAAGTAAAAGATTAACTATTTGCCCGGGATAGGGCGAGCGTGACCGAGCGAGGAGGGAGACGAGGTCGCGAGCGATGGGGTCGTGCAAGTCCCGCCATCGCCGAACGGGGCTCGAGAGCGGGTGTTGAGGCGGGGTAATCGTTCGGGCCGGACAGGGATAGCTCGAGCGGCTCGTCGTCCGCGCGCGGTTGAGCACCCTACGTCGTCTCGGGCCCAAAGTCGATCTGTTCCCTCAGGGTCCCGCTTCCCCTGCATAACCTCAGCTCCGTATGCCGAATACCCCCGCAAATGCCTCGACTTGACCATCCCAATCTCCGGCTTGACCTCCACGAACTGGGCAAAGAACGCTGCCGAGGCGGAGAAGGCGTCTTCCCAGACGGCCTTCCATTTGGGGAGAACGAAGTCGATGTAGGGAGAGGTAGAAGAAGCTGGTTGTAAAGAGGGCATGCTGGAGCTGTTGGATAAACGCGGAGGGGTCGGTCCCTGCTGTTGCGTACGAGAGGATCGGAGGAAAGAGGGAGGGGTGGACGCCTTGTCGACCTGCGCGCAGGTCAGTAGAAAAGGAGCACGGAGGAGATAGATCACAGCAGTTGAGATAAGCGTCCAAGGACAAGTACCATCGTCGCCCCACCCTGCGTGCTCGGCGTGGGAAACGGGTCGCTGCGGAGACAAAGGGGATGGATTGCTGGTTGTAGGGGGCCTACTTCTTCGGCTTCTTGACTGTGTGGGTATGCAGAGTCAGCTCGGCAATGCCCAAAGTCGCCAGGAGAGCCCGAACGCACCTCCATACTTGGACCGCGAGCTTGTCCGGCCCACGACACCGCTCAGGTCCTGCGCTCCACGGATGATCTTGTACCTGCGCGCGCGAGTGTCAGCACGCAAGCAGAACCCTGAGGGAAGCAATTCCACGCACTTTGCGCCTGGCAAGTCCTGTGTTCGGCCACCGCGGACGAGCACGACCGAGTGCTCCTGCAAGTTGTGACCCTCGCCGGGGATGTAGGCGATGATGCTCCTGCCCGTGCTGAGCTTGACCTTGGCGACCTTGCGCACGGCCGAGTTGGGCTTCTTGGGCTTGACGGTGTAGACCTTGCTGCACACGCCTTTCTTCTGGTAGCAACCCTGGAGCGCCGGGGTCTTGACGTGGCGGACCTTGGGCTTGCGACAGCCACGTGTGACTTGACTCAGCGTCGCCTGCGCCGGTCGCGACGTCGAGAACGCGTGCTGAAGCTGGACTCGCGACGTCGAGGCGAGGGGGGAGGAGGACGAGACGGCGGTGGCGAATCGAAGCGACGGGCGGGCAAATGCTGGTCGTGCAGCGACTGCGAGCCTCGAGAATGACGCCGCAAGCGAAAACATGGCTGCTTGAGCTGTTGACAGCGGGTGGGAGGAGGAGGAGGAGCGACCACCGTCTCTCACACTCGCCCACCTCGCTCAGATGGGCACGCTGGCGAGTCCCGGCCTTTGCTATACACTCTTCGGACCCGACTAGACTGTGCCCCTCTCGCCCCGCGCTGTCTAAACCGCTCACTCACCCTCCCCACCTCGACGCCGACTGTGGACTCGCCAGCAGCAATGGAGGAAGGCCAGGGCCAGGATGAGACGTGCTTGATCGCGGTTCTACCGCCAGAACTCCTACATCGCATCGTCGAACTCGCCGTCGACAGTCTATCACCGACAATCCGCCTTCGCTCCTTCACCCTGCGAAACCTCGCTCTCGTCGCGTCGGCTTGGACGGAACCGGCGCAGACCCTGCTCGAGTCGAAAGTACACATTGACTCGTATCACCGAGCGCGCGCATACCTCGATCGACCACGCCGCCTCGCAAGACCTCTCGTCCTCGATGAACTCGTCTTCTTTTTCGATTTCCAGCCGAACGACGACGACTTACTTCCGCTCACCGAGTTCATGACGAGGTTGATCTGCGAGATGGACTGCCAGATCCGCGCACTTCACCTAAGATCCGCCCTCTTCGTCAACCTGTTCGATCCCAAGCTCCTCCTTCTTCCGAGCTTTCAAGGCGAGTCTCACGAGCGTCCCGCGATAACTTCTCGCTGACGCTCTTCTCTTCAGAGTTGCGACATCTCAAGCTTGACATCCCCCTCGAAGCGGCGCCCGATCTTCCGCGTTTACCGCTCAAACTCTCGAAACTCTCGCTCTCCGCAATGGTAGACCAGCCGCTCGCCCTCTTCAAAGCGCTTCTCCCATCTTCAGCCGAGTCCCTCACAAGCCTGCATCTTTTCGTCATCAAGTCAGGCTCGCCTTTGCACGAACATGTGCTTCACGCCCTTCCCTCCCTCCTCTCCACCCTTCTCCACCTATCGATCTCGACCCACTGGATTCCGCTTCCCAATACGCTCGTCGACTTTGTCTTATCGTGCACCTCCCTTCGCACGCTCGTTCTGAACGGCCTCGTCCCAAAGCAACTCCACGAGCTCGCCTCCCGCCTCTCCTCCCTTCCCCTCGCACTCGAGTTCACTGTCCCAGCTACGTTCGCCTGGCATGGCTTCACCGTCGAGTCTTTTATCGATCGCATCTTGCGCGAGACATCACTGAAGAGATTGCGATTCTTGACGGCGACGAGGCGGATCGAGAGCGGGAGTGAGGAGAAGGAGCAAAGGAGTGAGTCGCGGAGAGGGACGCAGGAATGTGCATGCGTCTACGAAGTCACAACCAGTGAGTCTGCTGAGCCCAGTTTATCGCCGCCTTACTCACGCTGGGCCTCCACAGGGCGCCCGCTTCCCTGATTTTGCCCGTTCTCACATCTCCCGTCGCTTCGTCGTCCCATCAAGATTCGCTTGCCCCTCTCATTCGCCATCCACGTAGCACGATCGACTGCATACGCCGCCCATTGACCCTAAGATGCTTAAGTGCGAGTGGCTCGGTTCGCCTCTCGATCTACGACAATGCCCGCTCAGTCCGTCCACACAACGCTACTCGAGGTGGCGATTGGCATGCTTAGGTGCGCGTTCCCCTCTTACGGTTAGTCCCGGCAAGGCATGCGACGGCGATAATGAGGCGAAGCGGCGCACGTCCCCCTCCCGCTCGATTCTCCTCTCTGCACCGCCGGTGCCGGATACGCCGCGGAAACGTTCCTGCGCTGCGCCTCGCGGTGTTCCCGACATCCCAGCGATTCGCACGATTTGTAATTCGCCTCTCGCCTTCGTTCGCTCGTCGACTCGGCGCGCCTTCTCGCTTTTCCCTTCTTTCTCGCTGATCCGACTCCGCTTGAGCTCTTCCTTCTCCTTCCTTCCTTCTAGCGTACGCATACACTGGACCTGGCATTCGGCACTGCCCCGCTCCCGAAGCACTAACTCCCACGCCGTCACAACCTCGTCCGCACAGCGACCAAACCACCGAAGCGCGAACGCGACTCCCCCAACATGCCCTTCAAACGCATCGACTACCGAGATCTCGACATGTTCTATGTCTTGAATCCCGATCCGAGCGAGTTCCTCACTGCGACACATGACAACTTGCCGCTTTCCCACCCGCTCAAGCCCGGTCTCCCTGTCCTCGTCTTCATCCATGCCGGTACGTTTCGCCTCCTCTGTCGTTGAACGCCGGCTGACCGTTTCTGAGGTGTACAGCTGCCGCGAACGTCACCTCCTGGCGGCAGCAGATGGGCGACCCTCGACTTGCAACGCAATTCAACCTTTTCGCGATGGACTGCCGCTTCAACGGCTTCTCGAAAGGTGGTGAGCGGACTCAGCACACGCTGGAGAACTCGGCAGAATGCGTGATGGCTACGCTTGTGAATATACTCGTCTCGTATCTCACTCGAGAAGAAAAAAGGACTGATCTTTCGTCCGCAGGATGAGATGTGCTTCCCGGCGTACAGCCTTTACGGTGAGGGCGTGCATGGAGGCAACATTGCGAGCTGGATCGCGGTCAAGCGGCCGGACAAGGTTCAGGCTCTGCTGCTTGCGTCGCCGGGCTTTCCGAGCGAGTGCGTCAAGTTCGTCCTCTTCTTACCCGCCCCGCTGACACCGCAGATCTCAGACCGCCTCACGTCGTCGAGATGCTCCGCGAAGTCGAGACCTCTCTTCTTGTCAACAAGGACGGCCGAGGCGACAACAGCGGCACTCTCCCTCCCGACGCGCTTGACGACATCTGCGCCTACTTCATTGGCGGGCACGAGCGACTCACTCCGCACCGAGAAGCAATGAAGAAGCGCTTTCAAGAGCGGTACGGTTCTGGGCAGGGATCTTCGTCGCACGATGTTGGCTGGCTCTTCCGCGCCGTTTACGACCGGAAACCGATTCCTCAGGCGTTGCTTGCGACTGTCAACTGTCCCGTCTTGATTCTGCGTGGAGCAGACGACCGAGTCGTCTGTCCTATCGAAGCTTGCGAACAGTGGGCGAGGTGAGCTGTCCTTTCCGTTCGTTCCCCATCACAGTCCGTCTCGCTAATCCGTTCTCCGCCCAGCATGTTCGTTAACGCGAAGGGCGGCGTCTCTATCCACGCCATCGTCGGCGCGCCAGGCCTCATTTCTCTCTCTGACGCCAACATCGTCAATCGAATCATCGCCCAATTCCTCCAACGATCTCTCGCGGCCAAGTAGACGAGCTGGACGGACCGTGTACATACTAAACGAATTCGCGAGGCTTAGCGGAAGTTGGGCATTGTCTGGTAATGAATGGACTTCTACGCATCTGCTCGTCTCTTCCGTTGGCGGAAATCGAGAGAAGCGATGCGGAAGTCGCAACGTGGGGACAGCGTCTAGGATACAACAACATGCGCAATCTGTCCAGTGGCTACACTTGCTCGTCGCCTCCCCTTCCCCCGTCCTCGGCTGGCGTCGCTGGACTCGTGGAAGCAGCTCGCGCGACCTTCCGTCCCTTCGTCGATTTTGGCTCGTTGACTGGTCTTTGGCAGAGCGGGCACTGAGAATAGCAGGTGAGAGAATGTCAGCGACTTTAAAGTGTGCGCAACTCGACTACCTGCCGCTGGAAAGTCCGGGAAAGACGCGCACCCTTCCGCTCACCCCAAGCCATTCGCCCAAGCACTCCGAGTGCAGCGCGTGACCGCACGGCAAAAGCCTCAAGAGGTTCTCCTCGACCTTCCATTCCGCTGCCTCCTGTGACGAGCGAGTGGGCGGCAGCTCGTACTCTGTCGAGACGCAGCAAGTTAGCGTGCATCGCAAGAAAAGACAGCGAATGCACGCACCGCAGAGGCAGATGGAGCAGGCAGTCTGGCTCTCGGGCAGGAGGATCCCCTCGACGCCGGGCGGAAAGGGGACGTGTGCACGGTCGAGCCGGTCATCCGCTCCTGCGTCTTTCTGGTTCGTCGACGCCTTGTTCGAGCGCCACAAGCGCCACCACTGCTTACGACCCGATCGTCGCGGCGACGATGGCACAGTCGAGGGCGAGGATGACTGCGAGAGCGTGCTCGAGGAGGTCGCCGTGTCTTCGGCACAGGGCTCAGGCTTCGTGCCGCTGTTTTGTGGCAAGGTTAGCGATATCGCCGTTAGGCGAGTAGATCGATACGCACACAAAGATTCGCTGCGGCAGCTTCTCGATATCTGCCTTGCCGAGCGGTCCAATCTCGTTCTTCGCTTGGCCAAGGCCGAACCAGCGCATGCCGACCTGCACAAACGAGCGAGTCAACACCTGAAGAGCAGAAGTCTCGAACGAGCTAAGGGTACGTACGAGGAGGAACGGGAGGAACAGGATCGCGAGGACGACGTAGATCGCAAGTTCAGCCATCCAAAGCCACGAGAGGATAAGAGCCGCAATGGCCGACTTGTACAGCGCTGGCGCCGTAATCTGGCAGGTCTTGGACGAGCCTAGCCAGAACGTGCCGAAACCGAGGAGGACGAGACCAAGAATCGACACGATGTCGCCTGCGCAGCGGACACTGCGGTCGAGAGTCGGGGATCCGATGCGTCGGTTCGCTTCGAGGACTGCTCGTGTCGTCTGGTCGTCTCGGCGAGTGGGAAGGCGTGGAGTGACGGCATTGTAGAAGGATACTGCGACGAGATCAAGTCAGCTTGCGCCTTTTCTACGTGGGGAAGGGGCGCACGAGGAAAGGCGACAAAGATTCGCACGGTCACCATGACCAGGTACGGCGCGAGAGGCTTGTCGCAACGGTCGTGGTAGTGCAGGGCGACAATTGCGATATATGCGACAAGCTGGGCGAGCCCTGCGAATCCAAAGAAGAGAAGCCGACGTCGCCGCACGCCCTCTGCATCATACGAACAGTGTCAACGCCGTCAGAGGTGCGCAACGCCCGTCCCGCCTCTCAATGCCGCCCTTCGGTACTCCCGAGAGACGAACGCACGCATCTCGACACTCGCAAGCCAGAGCCGCCTGAGCATGCTCAGCCTCATCTGCATCGCTGGCGTCAAGTCGACAACCGTCACTTGCGGGGCATCGCTGGGCGGTGCCGGCTGGACATCCGCCGGGTCTTGTGGTGGTGGAGGGAAAGAGTGAGGGTCGGACGACTCGGGGGCGGCGTGGGTGGGTTCAGGCGGTAGCTGTGCAGTTTCTGAGCTCATCTAGCAGCAGTCGCAGCCGGCCCAAGCGCAATGCGTGCGTGGCGATGAATCAACGCCGAGTGGAGGAGATTGAGGGGACGAGGGTGAAGCTGTTGCTTACGCTTTGGTGTGTAAGTCTGCCTTGTCTACCTCAAGAGACCAACACAAACGGCTGGCAGACGGAAACCGTCGAAGAGAGTAGCTGCCTCTCCGTCGACGCTTCACTATCAAGTTCACAGTCTCGAGTGCCCATGCTGGTCATTCGCACGTCAAAGGGTCGTCTACGAGACGAAGTCGTCTAGTCATGCCACTGCAAGCCCATCGCCTGCGCCACGAAGCCGCTGTGAGGCATAGGGAAAGGCGAAAGTCAGCAAACGACTGGTTTGGTAACGACAAACTCGACGCACTATTTGTCGACGGCCTCCTCGATCTTCTTCTCCGTGCTCTGTGTGATAGGAGATGTCAGCCAGGTCTGATACTCAGAGAGCAAGTGGAAAGGGCGCACCTTGCCAGCACCATGTCCCGATTTCGTATCGACGCGCAGAAGGAGCGGGTTCGGGTTGTTGGGCAGCTTGTACTGTAGCTCGGCAGCATACTTAAAAGAATGAAGGGGAACGACGCGGTCATCGTGGTCGGCGGTGAGAAGCATGGTCGGAGGGTATGGCGCCTTCGAAGGGTCAACGTTGTGGAGGGGCGAGTATCTGGACCCGGCGGTTAGCGCAGCTCTAACTGAACATACGGGAAGTATCGACGCACTCGATGAGGTAGTCGAAGCCTTCGGGATCGTCCGAACTGCCGTAGTCGCTCGTCCACGCGCGTCCGATCGTAAAGCGCTGGAACCTCAGCATGTCCAGCACGCCGACATCCGCAATCGCCGCCCCAAACAGGGTCGGTTCCTGATTCAAGCATGCCGCAACGAGAAGACCGCCGTTGGAGCCGCCCGAAATGGCGATCTTGTCGTGCGCGACAAACTTCTCGGTGACGAGGTGCTTCGCCGCCCAGCGGAAGTCGTCAAAGACGTTCTGCTTCTGCGCCTTGGTGCCGGCGATATGCCAGCTCTCGCCGTACTCGTCGCCGCCGCGGATGTTGGCGACCGCCAAGACACCCTTGTAGTGCTTGATCCAGGTCATGAGCGAGCTGCGGGTCCCGAGGTCAGCACCTGACGAGAGGACTGCGTGCTTCGGATGGACTCACGGCGAGAAGAACGGCGTTATCGCGTGTGAGAAGCCACCGTAGCCGTACAAGATGGCCGGCGCCGTGCCGTCCTTGGCGACGCTGTGAGCAAGGACCCGTTAGCGCTTGACAGCAGTGGCAGTCGATAGAGGACGCACTCCTTTGGCCGCGTAACGAACATCGGGACCTTGGTGCCGTCCTTCGAGGTGAAGAAGACCTGCTCGCTGACAAAGTTCTCCGGCTTGATTCCCTCGACGCTCGCCTCGCGGTAGACCTGCTGCTCACCCGCCTTCTTACCCTTGGCCGCGTCGTCGATGAAGTCGTAGCGATAGACGCTGCCGGGTGACGTGAAGCCAGAAATCGAGAACCACATTTCGTTGTGCTCGCGCTTGCCAGCGATCTGGTCGACCGAACCGATCAAGCCCTCGCCGAGACGCTTGATGCGCTTGCCCGTGTGCAGAGAGTGGAGGTAGAGCTCGTCCTTGACGTCGACCGAGTAGAGCAAGATGAGGGCGTCGTTGTTGGCAACGTGAACCGAGGTGAGCGGGAGCTTCGGGTCGTGCGCCACGAGGTCCTTGAAGCCTTCTTCCGGCTTGGCGAGATCGTATGTGACGAGCTTGTAGTTAGGTGACTCATCGGCGTTCGTGTAGAAGTAAAACTTGGACCCGTCGTTCGTGATGTCGGCGTAGTACGAGCCCCACTCGTTGACGACCTTCTTCCACTTTATGTTCGGGCCAATCTCGTTCCCTTCCTCCTGCAGGTCGCAGATCCAGAGCAGGTTGGAGCGGGCGGTGTCGCGCGACTGGGTCATGACGACGTAACGGCCGCTGCACGGTGACCTGCGTCAGCTGGGCGTCTTCAAAGAGCGAGCGAAGCGCATACGCACTCTTCGGTTCCGCCAGCCGAGAACATCCACTCTGGGTTCGCCTCGTCCTTGTAGACGAGGATGTCTTCGCTCTGCGGCGTGCCGATCTTGTGGTAGTAAAGCAGCGCGTTGACATCCTTGTCCGTCTCAGTTCCCGCCTTGTCGTCCGTATCGGCTCCATGCTCGGCGCGCCCAGGGAAGCGCTGGTAGAAGAAGCCCTTCGAGTCCTTCGTCCAGCCGATGCCGGAGAACTTGACGAAACGGATAACGTCGTGCTCGAGGCGGCCCTCATCCTTGCCGACTTCTTGCTGCGGGTTGTGCGGGGACGAGGTTGGGCGGACGTAGATGGTGGACCAGTCGGAGCCGGAGCGTGACAGCGCATAGGCAAACCACTTGCCGTCGTCCGAGAAGGCGCTGGTCGCGCGCGAGACAGAGCCATCGGCTGAGAGGAGGTTGGGCTATGCAGTATGCGAGGTTAGCGAGTGAGTCGAGGCGAAACTGGCCCTGCCAACTCACGTCAAAGAACAGCTCCCCGCCGACCTCTCCCTCCTTCGGCGTGACAGTCTCCTGGCCCTTCGGGAAGCGGTAAATCGAAGGTTGCTGTCGCACGAGCAGAAAAGCAAGGTCAGCAAGGAAGTTCGGGCAGATTCGCAGAATCGACCTACCGGCTGAAGTCCGCTGTTGTACGTGAAGTAGTAGTTGTCGTCTCCCTTCAGCGCAGGGCACGAGACTGCGCAAGGCAACAATCAGCCTCGGCTGCTATCTCGAGGGAGTCGCGAGGGAACGGAAATTCACAGCGCGGGTAGTTCCAGTTCTTCCTCAGCTCATCCGTAAATGCCTTCCTGTCCTTGTACTGGTTGAGGTACGCTCGCGTGAAGTCGCCTTGGGCGTTGACGAAGGCCTGAGTCTCGGCGGAGTCGGGGTTGTGAAGCCAGTCGTAGGGGTCTGCGACGCGAACCTCGCCCTTTTTGGCCGACTTGAACGTCTCGACGGTGTCTGACCTGCGCGCTTGCGGGTAGGGCGTCTTCGTCGGGTCCCACGGCGTACGACGCGAGGGGGACATTGCGACGGAGGTCAAGTGGAGCGGGGACGGGGGAGTGAAGTGGATCGAGCGGTGAAGCGTGCGAGCAGTCGGGGTGGTCCCAAAGAGCAGTCTGGCTGCCGTCTTGCTTCTGCAAGTCACCGGGAGCATTCAGCGGTGAAGGTGCCGACCCAACCTTGGCCTCCTCCCTCTTTGGCCCTCTACGCTCTACCTTGACCCGCTTGATCGCTGCATTGCTGACCTCCGTGGCTCTCACTGAGCTCGCTCCTACCGACTGAGTGCCTGACCGGGGCCGCCTCGATCTCGGACACGGTTCCCTCGCCTCATCAGTCTGTCGGAGAACCGGTGAATGGTGTGAAGGATGGTGCTCATTGACGGGGTCAAGTACGCCTGTCAGCAGTGCATCAAGGGCCATAGATCCTCCAAGTGCACCCACACGACCCGTCCGCTCGTCGAGATCAAGAGTGAGCCCGCTTGCTCTCTCGCACAAATCCTCGTACTGAATGTCCTCTTTCCCACAGAAAAAGGCCGCCCGACGAGTCAGTGTGCGCACTGCAGGGAGCTGCGAAAGACCAAATCGGTACACACACGGTGCGATTGTGCAGCTAGGGAGGCGGAGCGTCAGTCTGCTTCGGTCGTCTCTACCGCAGCTCCGCCCACTGACCTCATTCCGCTTCTCTGAGCAGAGAAGCAGCAGGCCAAGGTCTTGCCGAACGGTCTCGTCGACGCAATCGACGCCTCCACCGGCCCTGGTCTTCCGTTGACCGCGACCGCGCCTTCCGGAGGTGCGCCATTTTCGCGTAAAAGCGCCTCCAACGTGCTCAACTGACTTCCGACGTGCATCACGCCCCCAGTGACGCGCCTGCTGAACCCCTGCGACTGCCTTCGCGGCGGCGTCTGCACCTGCTGCACGCCCGTCAAGAAGCCTGCGTCGAAAAAGCTGCCGGGCGAGGAAGCGGGTCCTCCGGTTGCTTCAACGAGTTCCGCAGCGGCGTCGAGCGGTGGATGTTGCTCGGCATCTGCGATTCAGTCTATCGACGACTACTTCACCGACGCCCTTCCGATCCCGCCTACCTTCGACTCGTACGGCGACATCGTCGTCACCCCGCTTCCCCACCCGTCCACGTCAACCCCTCCCACTCTCTCACTCATCCCTGAAGCTCCTCCTTCCGACGCCTATCTCTCGCTTCCACCTCTACCTCCTCCTCCGCCCCCGACCCAGCCTCTCTCCGACCCGCTCTTCCTCCCAACACGCACAGCCGGCACCTTCGCCTGCTTCTGCGGTCCGACATGCGCATGCGTCGGATGCGCCGTACACGACCCGTACTCGCGGAAGAGGCCGGCGGAAGGTGGATGTGGAGAAGGAGGGGGATGTCGGTGCGGGACTGGGAGGGGCTGCGAGATGGAGGAGAGCAAGAGGGCGAGAGTAGAGGGCGTGACTGTGCGGGAGGCGTTAGACGGCGGTGGCGGGAAAGGGAAGGAGAAGGCTGTCGAGAAGAAGAACTGCTGTTCAGGCGGCGGGGAGGCGGGCAAGTCGTGCTGCGGTGAAGTGTCGGGTGGTGCGGCGCAAAAGACTTCGTGCTGCGGGTTGAAGGAACGCTCTAGCCCAACCGCAGCACAGCTTACCATTGCAACTTCCGGCATCGAGCTTCCCTCTCTCTGGACGCCCTCGCTCGCCGTGGACACTCCCGATTTCTCCTCGCGCGTCTCGCCTACGCCTACAACCTCCGATCCTCTCCCTTCCCTCCGCACACTGTGGCCCGCCATCCTCGACCTCGACGCCGCTCTCTCAAACGGCCCGACCGACCCCAAAGCACTCCTCGACGACACTTCCACCTTCCCCATCTCCGAGCAGCCGCCAGATCGGCTTAAACTTACGGCATGCTCGGCGATATTCCTTGAGGAACCGCTCGGCGACGTGTGCGAGGAGGAGGACGGTGGATGCCAGTGCGACGCTTCATGCGGGTGCAAGAAGTCGGCGGTGGACAAGGACGAGGAGAAGAGGCTTGTGGACCTTGCTGCGATGGGCGCGTTCGGTTGAACGGGAGGGAGAAGGATCGCTTGAGAAGGGGTGAAGCATGACGGCGCCCTGATTGCGGTGGATACCTTGTACAGCGCTTTTCGCTTTACTCTCATGTTGACGTCGCACCACAGTTCTGCGCACCCCATGGTGGATGTAGTGCCTGAGCGAGATGCGTAAAGAAAGTGCGGATGCGAAAGTAGTGATGGGCAGTTTTACAAGTCCTCCCCCGTCCTGTGCTACTTGACACCTCGATACTGCGCCGTAGTCAGCACGCTTGGTCGCCGCATGAGGCGCCAGAACATGAAGGCGGTAGCGAGAGAGAGGGAGAACCTGCACATCGAGAACAAGTCAGTGTGCGGGACGAAGCAGCGACAGGATGAGCAGGACGAACCAAGTGGCGGCATAGGTGGCGTGCATGTTTCGCAGCTCGATCGATGCTGAGCGACCGACAGGAATGCCTTCTCGCAGCAGCAGCTCGACCTTGCTAGGATGATCATCTGTCGAAGCAAACGAATAAGCAAGAAGTGGAAGATGGAAAGGTCGACGAGCCCACCGTAAATCTGGTCGACCAGGACCGGCTCGGCGCCAGTATACCGCGCCATTTCGGCAATGTCGGAGAAGACCCATTGACCCTTCTCGGGCTGATTGATAGGCGTGAACCAGTTCGGCGTCTCCTGGTCCCGCAGCATGCCGACGAGCGCAACGTGCTCGTTCGTCTGTGGAGAGTGAGGCCGTCAATGAGCCTGGCTAGGAGGTCCACGAGGCGGCAGGGGGTACGTACGAGGCTTGCTGGTCGGTCCTTCGCGTCCTTAAACTCGCGCTTGACGAATCCTCGGTTCACCAGAATCGTGTCCTGTCCTTCCCCTCGCACGAGCGGCGTGACGACATGGTAACCGAGCTGTCCGTCTCGCGTCTTCGGCCCCAGCTCGATCGAATTCTCATGGTCGAGTGTACCGGTCACGAAGACTTTCCGCCAGGCGAACTCGGGGATGGCGGCGGTGCTGTGAAGGTTCGTCAGCTCCGTAAATTCTTCGACGGCTGGGAAGACGTACTCGATGCGGGCAGGAAGCCGGACAGGCGGCTGGTGAAGCTTATCGTCGAGTTGGTGGATAAGGTCGACCTTCCAGTTCAAGCGCTTGATCTGCCAGACGCCGAGGCCGAAAGTGAAGATGGGCATCAATCCCACGAGTAGGAGGAAGGGGCGGGCACGCAGCTCGTCGCGAGCACTTTTGGAAAAGGGGGCCGAGGAGGCATGGCGGATGGAGGCGAAGGCGGGAGAAGGGAGCTGCTAGTAACGTATCCCCGCCTCAGTCTCGCCAATAACTCACTGATTGAGCTTAGAGCTGACTCACACGAGCGCTGAAAGGTGCCGATCGTGCGACCGCAGAGGGGAAAGGCGAAGGAGGAAGAGGAGCGCGCGTTCGCGGTACTGACCGCAAGCCGGCGCCAATGGCTGTTCGGAACATCGTTGGAGCTGGCTCAAGGTCTGTAGCAGTGTTCGGGCGAGTGAGCGGTTGTGGCGGAAGGTGAAGTGTCGCCGAGAAGGTTGGACGAGGACGATGACCTCGCATCCACGCTACAGTCCGTCTGAGCAGTCCTGCTTGCATCTATCGCTTTAATGATGAGTTCAGCTCACCACGCTGTCAGCCTCGGACCCCAAATACGCCTCCTCGCGACTCCGCGATTCTCATCAGTCGAGGAGAGGGGAGGAAGGAGGCAGGTCCAGACGGGAGGAGGAGTTGTTAGAGGTGGAGAACTCGGTTAGCTTTTCGAATGGGTTCGTGTACATGCATCCGGGTCAGCTGACTTCTGGACCTGCTGTAGGCCGTGCTGCTCCGCTGCTCCCCTTCTCCCGCTCGCATTGCCCGGGATGGCTTCTTTCGCCGCGAGGCTCGGCTTGCCCTCGGCACTAGTATCAGCTGCTTCACCCACCCTTCATGCCGGCTCTCGACCTGCTCTACCGAAGTGCGCCGCCAACTACAGTCTACCGCGCTCATCCTGCAGCCGCCAAGCGCGGTCCCGACTCCGCCTACCCCGACACCGCATCTGCTGCTGCATGGGCGACTCTCCGGCAAGATATCGAATCAGAGACTCCACCCTCGACAACCTGCACTCCCCGCCGCTGCCTGACTCCTCGAGTGCTTTCTGCGGCCCGATTCTGCGCTTACAAACAACGCGCTTTCAATCTCGGAACGGCACAAGCCTTCACGTGAGGCGTCTAGTGCCAGTAGAAGCGTCGTTCGGACGCAGCGGCTTGCTCCGGCAAATGACGGAGGTACGACAAGTGCCGAGAATCTCCTGCTCAGCAGGATTTCGCCATCTGTGGGATGTCGTCGCCTGTCTCGCAAGACCTGCAGTTGCCCCCCCCCCCCCCCTTGGTCCTCTCCCCCTCTCTGCGCGCTCGTCCACAGCACCGGAACCGGTCTCTTCGTTGGCAGTGAGCAAGGTCAGTCTCCCTCGCCTCGAAGTCGTTGACTTCCGCTTACGATTGCACTTCCAACTCCTCATCACGGTAGTCCTGCGGCCATTGTGATCGCCTGGCTACTGATTGGGACACTCCTACTCATGGTGAGCATCGCGCGTCTCGTCGCTTTTTGGCGACCCTCGGTGGGCATCTCTACTGCTCTTGCGGCTTGCTCGCCTCGCCCTGATGCATACACATGCAGCCGGGGCGGAGATCGTCGGACATTCGCGTCCAGCGAAGGTCCTGCTCACGCTTCGCACCCGCAGCATGGTCATTTACGTTCTCGCTCTGCCCATGGTCTGAGTCAACCTTCCTTCGACTTACGAGCGCTTACTCGGCGGCGGATCCGGTCCTGGTACTTCGCCGCGAGTCCGTACAAGCTGTCAAAGCGAATCCTCACTAACCGGACGTTCCCGCAGCTTCGTCATTATCGCTGAATGCGCTGGTCTCACTGGCTTCGACCATATTGTGCGTGCACTTTCGTTGCTGTAACCGGCTTGATTCCTCCAGGAGGTCTCCTTGCGTCGGTCTCGAGGCTGGATGCATGAGAGCTGCCTGCCTCCCGACACAGCGGCCTCCTTCCACCTACGAAGGCCTGCTGACCTGAACTCATCGCAGCTCAACCTAACGATCTGCCTCTCGGTCCTCTCGATCGGAATCGCCTCCGTTCTCGCCGACTCACGCGTCTTGACCGGGCTGGCGGCAACCGGCTTGGCGCCCAGGATTTTCGCCTACGTCAACGAGTCGGGCAGACCGCTCTTCTCCTTCATTACGGTTCTGATATTTGGCTCCTTCGTCAATCTGGCGCCAAACGCAATGGGCGATAAGGTCTTCAACGTGAGTCGCATGCTCCTCATTGACACAACTTACACCTGACTGCTCCGCACCCGCAGTGGCTCGTCGCCATCTCCTGACTCTTGCCGCTCTTCACCTGGGCGTCCATCCTGCTCTGCCACATCCGCTTTCGCGCTGCCTGGAAGACACGGGGTCGCCATGTCGACGAACTACCTTTCCGAGCGTCGTTCGACTTGACTGGGTCATGGCTCGGCTTCATCCTGGTATGCCTTGCGCTCAATGCGCAGTCTTACATCCTGTGTATTCTTTTCTCTCGAGCAGCAAGAAGGCTGACTTGTTTCCCCGCGACAGGCCGTCTGGCCGCTCGGCAGACAACCAGCGAGTGCTGGCGAGCGCGGCCAGGGCTTTTTCCTTGCCTACCTCGTAAGTGCAGACCCAACGTACTGACGCTCGCACTCGTTAGCTGCAATCCTCTTCTTCCGGCTCTGCGGTTATCTCAAGACTCGCACGCTGCCGTACCGCACACACGACATCAACCCCGAGGTGGGTTTGCTTTTCTTCTTTGCGGCTGCCAAGACTGACATTGCTTCGACATACTAGACGGGTCGCAAGGCGTGGTTCACTGCGGCCGAGATGAACGCCTGGCGTGGACAGCCGAAAGCAAGCTCCCTGGCAAGTGCATGCGCTTGTTCCGCATGCTCTTCACCTCTTGAGTCATACGTTCTGCAAGTCAAGGAGCATGTAACGTGAAAAGAAATTGAAATCGACCATCAAGGGTCTCCCCTGTCCTCGCCTCTAGGCTTCTCCACCTTGTCCACGTCTCCGCCGACTCTCACATGAACTACAGCAGCACGGCGTCCCGTTCGCTATGCAGGGTTCGAGGCAATCTTTTCTCCTGGATCTCCGCCCTTGCCGGCGGTGACTCTGCCAAGGACCCGCTCTTTCCTCGTACTCTTCGCTCGGCGCTCGTCTGCGGGCCCCGCGCCCGATACCTGTCACAGCGTGACGGCATGCCAGCAACGACGAGCAATCCCCCGCGTCGCCTGTTCGGACCGGCTGAGTGCGGGGCTGACATAGTCCCGCGGTGTCGGCTCGAGGAGGCGACGAGTGCCGTCGACGACATGGTCGGAATACTGCTTTCTCCGTCCGTCCCGGACAGCCGCTGTGCTGGGCGTCGTCGTTCGGTGCGCGGACCAGCTCGCCTGCCTCGTCGTCGAGAGGCACGTCCTCTTCAGAACCCTCCGACCGAACCCTTTTCTTCTTGGCGTGTTTCCGCCCAGCCCACGCACCGCGCGCTAGCACGGATGACTTTATCGAATGCTGGAGCTCGTGCCTACGTTTGCTGCCCCGCCCTCGAATCCTCGCCGTCCCACCCTCACCCTCTTCGCTCCTTCCGCCCTCAAGCCTCAAGAGCTCTGCTAGCTCACACACTCACTTGATCCGACGCTGTCATGGTTCTCCACGACCTGGAGAAGTCGTCCTCATCGTCGAAGGACGAGGCCGGCTTCGTCACGACCCAGACGGCGACCGATGTCGAGCGCGCCGGAACGACCCCCGAGTTCTACGACCCGTCGAAGGAGAGTCTCGCGACGAGGCTCGGTGTCAACTGGGAGAGTTTCAAGCAGGCGCCGGGCACGACTGGGTGAGCCACTCGCGTCCTCCGCCTCATAGTTCTCGCTGACCTTTTGCAATTCCGCAGTGGTCACACCATTCACGGCGAGAATGTCGACCCGCTCAAGGCGAATGAGAACCCGATGCTGTGCGTTCAGCTGCTTGGCTGAGGAGGCGTCCGCTGACTTCCCCTCGTGCAGTCAGCAGAAGATGAAACCCCGGCACTTGGTTCGTTTTGTCGCTACTCCAGCGTGCCCTACAGCTAACACATTCTGCGTGATAGCAAATGATCGCTGTCGGCGGGTCGTGCGTCGCTGCGCATAGTCCGAGCGTCTGCGTCGACTGACCGTTCTTCCCTCGTCCCCAGCATCGGCACCGGTCTCTTTATCGGGAGTACGTACTAAACTCCCGCTCTTGAGAAATCTACGCGCTGACTCTGTGCGCCCGTAGGCGGTCAAGGTGAGCCTTCGCAGCTCGAAACGCCCTCGCCCGTTCTGACCCCGCTCGTCTCCCAGCTCTCCGCAACGGCGGCCCGCTCGGTATTCTGCTGGCGTGGTGTATGATCGGAGTCATGTTGATCAAGTAAGCCCGCCGCTACGCTGCCGTCGACGAAACTGACGCCAACTGCTCTCCTCCTGCTCCTCCTGCGCCGTGGTTTCTTCTTTCTCCTGCACCTTCCGGGACGTCCCAACTCGTCCAGTGTCACCCAGGCGCTTGGTGAGATGTGTATCTTGTTCCCGTGCAGCGGGAGTTTCATAAACCTAGCCGTTCGCTTCCTCGACCCCGGTTTTGGCATGGCCCTCGGCTGGAACTGTGCGCCATCGTCCACAAAGACGACCGCTTGATCGTAGCTCACCAGGCTTCCTTCGGGCAGACTTCGCCCAATGGGCCGTCGTCCTCCCGCTCGAAATCACCGCCGCAGGCATCACGGTACAATACTGGCCAGCCGCAGCGGACGTACCGATTGCAGCGTGGATCACGGTGTTCTGGGTCGCCATCATCATCGTGAATATCTTCGGAACGCTCGGATACGCGGAGGAAGAATTCGTGAGTCCGTCCGCCTCTTGTCTTACCCACCTCCCGTCTCCCTCTCCTTGCGTTTGCTGACGTGTCCACCTCTTTCAGTGGTCCTCTTGCCTCAAGCTAGCGGTCGTCGTGATCTTCATCATAATCGGTATTGGTGAGGCTGCTGCGAGGCTTTGCAGCGCTGCGCTGTGAACCCTCGGATCTTGCGCGTCGGAAAGAGAGATTGATCTCGCATTCTCGACAGTACTCAATTGCGGAGGTGGCAGCGGTACCTACAGCGAGTACGTCGGCGGCCGGTACTGGCGTGAGCCCGGAGCGCTTGCAAACGGGTTCAAGGGCATCTGCGCCGTTTTCGTCACCGCCGCTTTCTCGTTTGGTGCGTCTCCCGTTCTCTCCATTTCCTGTCCTTCCGTCCGTTGTCCTCCCTCCCTTGTTTCCTCCTTCCCTCTCGTTCTCTCGTCCTCTCGCCCTCACTGCCCGGCCGTGCATCGCTTACATTCACTGCGCGCAGCCGGCACTGAGCTCGTCGGTCTCGCTGCGACGGAGACGCCTAACCCGCGTAAGACGTTGCCGACCGCCGTCAAGGGAACCTTCTGGCGTATGTGAGTTGGCCAGTCATTCCTCCTGACTCGCGGCCGACACTCGCTCACACTCTGACCTGTAGAACCCTCATCTACATCTCCTCGCTGCTCATCATCGGCCTCAACCTTCCGTTCAACGATGAGCGGCTGCTCGGAGGAGGATCCGGCGCCGGCACGTCTCCGTGCGTTTCATGCGTCCGCCTCGCGGACGTTCCTTGACGTCGGGGAGAAGCCTTACTGACGCACTATCCGCACGACCAGGTTCGTCATCATGGCTACGCGAGCCGGCTTGAACGGCCTCGACCACCTTGTCAGTTTTTCGCACCTTCTCCTCTCCCGCTGCTGCTGACGAGCGGCTGGCAGATCAACATCACGATTTGCATTTCGGTGCTCTCCATCGGCCTGTCTTGCGTCTACGCCGGATCACGTGTCTTGACTGCGCTCGCGGAGACCGGCTACGCCCCGAAGGTGTTCGCCTACGTTGACAAATCCGGCCGACCCCTCTTCTCCGTCATCGCCGTCCTCCTCTTCGGCCCCATCGCCTATGTCAATGTTGTCACCGCCGGAGACACCGTCTTCAACGTGAGGCTTTCGGCCTTCTCCTCTCAGACTTATCGCTGATCCTTGCGTCTACGCAGTGGCTCCTCGCCCTCTCCGGCCTCTCCACGCTCTTCACCTGGGGAGCAATCTGCCTCTGCCACATCCGATTCCGTGCCGCCTGGAAGTACAACGGCCACAGCGTTGACGAGCTTCCCTTCAAGGCGATGGGCGGCGTCTGGGGCTCGTGGCTCGGCCTTTCGCTCGTCGTTCTCGTCCTCATTGCGCAGTTCTACATTGTACGCCTCTCCATCGCATCGCCTGCCTATGACTCGCTAACCCGCTTTCTCCGCCAGGCCGTCTGGCCGCTCGGAGGTCGACCTGATTCCGCCCAAAAGGCTGCAGAGTCCTTCTTTCTAGTGTGGTTGGCAGCACCAATCCTCCTCTTCTTCTGGCTCTGCGCGTACATCAAGAACCGTACCCTGCCGAGGAAGGTCCACGAGATCGACGTCGACGTGCGTTGCGCTTCCCCGTTGCCGGGCCGTCTGGCTGCTTCCGCCTTGCCGACGTCGCACACCCGCCACTGACTTCGTTTTGACGGCCTGCAGACCGGCCGCAAGACCTGGTTCACGGCCGAGGAGATGAATGCTTACCGCGCGGAAAGGAGGGCTGCCCCCTTTTACGTCCGTACCTACCGTATCCTCTTCACAAACTAGTGCTCGCTCCCACTTCTCCTGTCTTCCTCTCTTTCACGGTCCGCCTGTTTTCGTGTGCAGTGGCAAAACTTCTCGTAACGGTCGTCCGCCAGGGCAACAGCAAGCGTGCTGACGGACAGCTGAGGGGCAGACGTTTCGCGTCGGTCATAACGCAGATCTAACAAGCGCCCCAAGGGCGAGAGCCGCACACGAGCATGATAACGTCGAAGCGAGCTTGATCAGCCCAGAGCGCAGCCGCGCGTCACGGAATAGTGAAAAGGATAGTCGTTACATCATGTACAGCGGCAGTCCAGCCTCTTCTTTTTACAACCGCACCGCTCCTCGTTGGTACCGTCGGTTCGCGCCGATCTGCGAAGGCGGACGTCAGCCAGCACAACGATTCAATTTCCCGCTTCGAGCGCATACCTGGCAGGTACAGAAGATCGCAAAGGCAAGGTACACGAGAGATCTGCGTGGAGAGAGGCGCGGGTCAGCGAATCCAAGCCAGGCGGAGGCGCGGGAAAGACGACTGCAGGACTCACGCGAACCAGCAGTTGACGGCAACAGCATGACCGTCCTTCGGCGAGTCTTCTGATCCCAGTAAGACCTCGACCTGCGCGAGCGGCCTCGTCAGTGAGGGGTTCCTGCGTCAAGAGCGGGAGAGAAGCCACTCACACCTGCGTTGAAGGCCGTTCCAAGTGCGCCGAGGATCAAGAACCCGAAGAGCGACAAGACTGAGCAGCAGGTGGCCAGGTTGGTGCTGACGAGCGGCCGTGACATCGCGGAGGTGATGAGGTCGAGTGGGGAGGAGAGGGATGGTGAGAAGACTTGCGGGTGGCTTGAGCCGGTTCGTTGGGGTATTCGTGCGTTTTCTAGAAGCTATCAAGGCCTGTCCAGCGGTTCAGGCGGTGTTGTCGCTGCTCAAGACCCGCTCAAGTCGCTCACCGCCAACTTGGCCTCCGACGACACACTCACCTTCGCTGTAAGGCCGCCTGACCAGCTAGAAGATGCTCAGAGTTGCACGACAGAACGTCCCATGGCGCATTCTCGGCCGCGTGTCCTACTCCGTAACTCTCACTCCTCGACCTCTCGTTCGACCGGCACCTCCCGGCCCCGTCCCCGTCGACGACCTCTGCATACCTCTCGAGTCGACCTACTCCCTCTCAGACTACCTTCCGGCCGAATCGCCGTCTCTCCCCCGCGAAACCCTCCTCAAACTCCACAAACTCGCGGCTCTGCAACCTCCAACGACGGAGGAAGGATGGAAGCAGCTTGAAGCGCTCGACGAGCTCGTCGCTGTCGTTCAGGCGGTACGAGACGTCGATACGACCGCGCTTGGGCTGGAACCAGGCGAGATGGTCGATGCGAGGGTTAGGGCGGAGCCAGAACCGGTCGACTTTGACCAGCTTCGACCGGCGAAGGACGACGACGAGGTGGGAGGACAGGCGCTGTTGAAGCTTGCGTCTAGGACGGAGGGAGCGTACTATGTCGCGCCGACGCCGGAGAACGTGCGGACGAAGAAGCGCAACGCGACGAGCGAGGGTCTCGACGAGGACGAGTATTGAAGCCGGTGCGTGCGGTTCCCTCGCTTCCATCTTTTCAGTGTGCTGACGAGGCCGTCTTGCAGGCACCGAACCGAAGCGGACCGGGAGCGAATCGCCCTGGTAGAATCCGGCGACGCAGGCTTCCCTCGTCGCCATGCAACGGCGCCGCCGGCGTACTCGCTTCTTCGCACAATGGCGTCTTCGGTGGTCTGCGAGCAGACCCTTCGCGCTGTTCAAACATTCACATTCGACCCCTCCTGGCTTTCGCTCTCCCGCGACACGCTCGAAGGAAGAAGCGCAAACAAAGCTTCTTTTGCACAAAGCCCCCGAAACAAGCCCGTCTACGAAAAAACAAAACAAAAAAACCACGCCCAGCTCGGAACTTGGGCACTAAACACAATAGAAAGCGCTCCTCGCTCACGCCAAGCCCGCCAACCCCAACGCCCGTTCCAACTGCGCAACTCTCGCCTTGAGCGCCTCGTTCTCCTGCTCGAGTTCCTGCAACCTAGCCTGCTTCCTCGCGCGGCTCTTGCGCGCGCTGAGCGTGTTTTGCAGCCGCTTGCGCTCGACAGCAGCGACGATGTCCTCCGGTAACTCCTCGCCCGCCACTGGGGATGGCTCAGGAGCGACCGAGTCGCCCGTCCGACCGCGCTTGGCCAAAGCCTTCTCGGCTGCGGCGGTCTTGCGCTTGCGAGACGTCAACGAAGGGATGACAGAGTTGCGGGGCTGGATGGGCGCGTCGAGCGGGAGGAGCGGGGCGGAAGATTGGCGGAAACCGGTCGGAGCGCGCTTGTTCTTCGCAGAGGAAGAGGATGACGAGGTGGGCGCCGAGTCCGTGTCGATGTAGGAGAGGGCGGGGGTCCAGGGCGTCATGGAGGGTGAGGGGTGAGGTGCGGAGGGAGCGGCGGGGAGCGGGCGGAGGATCGTAGAAGACGGGACGGCGGGGGAGGGACCAGACGGGAGGGGAGGGAACCAAGCGAGGCTGGACGACGGCGGCGCGAGAGACGGAGTCGGCAGCGGCATCGACGACGCCGAGCCGAACAAGGGCGTACAGTCCGCGCCGTGAGGGAGCGGGAGCTCACTGATCGTCGAAGAGGGCACGGCCGAGTCGGGGACGGCGAAGAGAGGCGAGGCAAGCAAGTCGGAGAGCGGGCTCGGCTCGATCGACAGGGAGCCCGAAAGACCGAGGGGCGAGTCGAGAGACGAATCGAAGACGAGCGGGTCGACGACGTGAGGTGCGGTGTCGGCCTTGATCGACGGGTCGCTGTGCTGGTGAGGCGAAATGGCGAGGACGGGGAAGGCCGTGACGGTAGTATCGAAACCGGAGAATTTGGAGAAGTCGAGGTCAAAGGGAAGAGACATGTCGCCTGTGAGATGGTCGAAGAGTCAGGACACGCGAAGTCGTCTCTAACGAAGAGACGGGACTGACCAGCACCAAAGGGGTTGCCCGCGTGGGCGAGCGACTTCGGCGGCTGGGGCTTGACATGCTCCTCGTTCGAGTGTACAGAGAAGGCAGGCGCAAGATCGTCCAAACCGAGGGCGGACGACGTAACAAAGGCGTTGCCGGCGGGGAGGACGGACGGGTCGTGAACGGAAACCGAGAGCGAAGGGAAAGCTTGTACAGACGGAGACAACGCGGGCGTAAGTGCGCCCGGGCCGGACGTGAACTCGCCAAGGAGGCGCATGAGGTCCGAGTCCGAAGTAGAGGCAGTCGTGTCGTGTTTGTCGAAATTGGACGCGGAAGCCGTGAAGCCAGCGTCGTCGAGAGGGTGGTCATCGAGCGCGTGGGTGCTCAGACGGCCAGGCTCGAGCCAGCTTGGGTGAGGCGGCTGAGTTTCCTGGCCTGGGCGAAATCCGACTGGGACGAGCATGGGTGAACCGGCTTGGCGAAGGCGGTCTGGGTGGTGTTCTTCTGGATGGACGACATATTCGCTGTTGTAGACGAGAAGGCTGCTTGCAATATCCACAACGAGGGGCAGTCAGTTCACAAAAGTCGTGGGAGACGTTGTGGGGCCCTCCCGAACGAAAGGGAGACCGCGTGGGAGACGAGCCAAAGGGAGCGACGACGCACTCGTTTGAGGCGGGAATGGGTGCGGCTGGGTGGGTGAGCAGGAGGGCTGGCGTTGGATGCACGGCCGAGGAAAGCGGTGAATCCGACGAGGAAGAAGGACGCGAGGAGGACGAGGACCGCGCGGGAGGGGGTCGCGCGAGGTTGGAGGAGGGCGGAGTTTGGTCAGGCGCTGAGTGCGCTCTGTGAGTGAGCTGGAACGGTGTACCAGCTGTCGAACTTGGGCGGAGGGAGAGAGGGTGGTGCGAGGAGGAAAGAGGAGAGGGGAACACGAAATACACGCGGTACCTCGAGTCAGACGGCGGGATCTCTCGTGTTTCACCGCAGATTTAGCGCTAGATTCCCCCTACCCCGCACAAAATGAATGCATCTGCCGCCGGAGCATCCGCCGTCTCGCGGCGCTTCGAACGGACCTCGTTCCAAGCGCACTCCTTACGGCGCACGGAGCGGCTCACCCTCGGGAACCCACTCGATTCTCGCATCCGTTCCCTTCCCGAGCCAGAACGGCCTCAGAACCGCAGGCAACCGCACCTGCGCGACCTTCTGCCCGTCCTCCTCAAGGACCGCGCCGTTCTCGAGCAGCGCGACGATGAGGCGAGGGATGGCGGCAGCTGTGCCATTCAGTGTATGTGCGTAGGCGAGCTTGCGACCCGTCGGAGAGGCGGCGGGTGACGGAGAGGACGGCTCGTCCGGAGAATGTTTGCGCGATGCTGGTCGATACCGAATCCCGAGTCGACGAGACTGGTAGTCGGTACAATTCGACGCGGACGAGAGCTGCGCGCACGTTGCGTGGGCGAAGATCAGACGGGAGCGCGAGCAGAAGGGACTGGCAGAACGCACCTCGCCCCATTTCCCTCGCCCAGGCATCCACGCCTCGATGTCGTACTTGCGATGCGCCGACGCTCCCAGCTCTTGTGTCGGCATGTCGAGAACCCTGCGGAGCGGGACAAAGGAGGCACCGTCAGCCTCTAGCTACAGGAGGTCTCATGGAGCAAGGATGGGGGATGCACCGCAGCGACAACCCAAGTCCACCCAAGATCTCCTCCTGTACCCCTCGCAGCTCCTCCAACAACGCATCACTCTCCTCCTCTGCACACACAACCACCATCTCGACCTTGCTGAACTGATGCACCCTGTACAGTCCTCGGCTATCCGCTCCCCTCGCACCCGCCTCCGCTCGAAAGGCCCGTCCGACCGCGACGTGTTTCCTTGGCAGGTCCTGCTCGAGAAACGTCTGCGAGCCCGACATGCTGACAAGGGGGATCTCTGCCGTTCCGGCGAGACACAACGCCGAAGTCTCGGCTCCATCCGAGAGGAAGTATGTCTGTTGCGCTTCGTCGGCGCGTGGTCGGAACCCACATCGCGCAGAGACTTCGGAGCGGACGACGTCGGGCGTCAAGACGGGCGTGAAGCCGTGCGAGAGCGCGATCGACATGGCGTAGTTTGTCAAGGCGAGTTCCAGCAGCGCCGCTTCGTTCGTCAAGAGTGGCCAGGAGGAACCGGTCGTGAAGCCCGAGGCGGCAAAGTCGGTCCAGGCGAGGTTCGAGGGAGAGGAGAGGGTCAGGTGGTCGCGTTCGGGTTCTACTCGAGGTTCGCCTGCGCCCAGGTCCGGTCCCAGGGTCTTGACTATCCGAGCCTGGTCTTCTGCGCCGACTGGCACCGCGAGATGCGACATGTTGGGCAGCTGAAGCGCAATCTCCTGAATCTCGTGCGCCAACTCTGCAACCCTTGGCTCGATAGCCTGCAACTCCCGTTTAATTTCCTTGCCCATCTCCCGCGCCTCGGGATCTCCCTTTGACTGATTCGCAAGCGCATTCCGCTGCGTGCGTAACCGCTCGACCTCCTTCTTCGTCTCCGCGAGCTGGGATGCGAGAGTTCGCAACTCGTCAATTTTGCCCGGGTCGAGAGGAACCTTGCGTTCGAGTAGGTTGCGCTTCACGGCGTCTGGAGAGTCTAGGACGGCGGAAAGGTCGATTACGGGTGCTGGGAGGGAAGAAGCGTGAGGAGCGGACGTCGAGGCGGCGCGGAGGGGTGGTGTGGGTCGGTTGGCGAGTGCAAGGCGGCGCGAACTTGCCCGCACACTTAGTAAGAGCATTTTGGCAGTCTAATCGTAGCCTTTGAGTCTGAGCGAGCGTGGTACAGGAGCCGAACAGAGTGAGTGAACTTCTGGTTCCCGCGAAACGCAACATTCTCGAGCTGGTAAGGATGTCGGAGCCCAGTGAGTCCTGAACAAGCATGTCCGTTCGCTTGCTGACCTGGTTCGTCTTGCAGGCGCCGACGAACTGCGCGACATCGGCTCTCTCGCCCACTGGGCCGTCTCATCTGCGAAGCCAGGTTACGGCGTCGAGCACGTCCGGGACGCGGATCCGGCGACGCTGTGGCAGTGCGTATCATTCGAGCTATACGGCGAAATTCGCAAGCTGACCCTAGCGGTCCCCGTTCGCAGGAGTGAGGGTGCCCAACCTCACTTGATCAACATTCAGTTTCCCAAGAAGCAGTCCATCTCGGTGCGTTCACCGACGCGCTCTCATGGCTCACACGACCTGCCTGACGTCGCTCGCACACCCACAGCAAGTCTGGATCTTTGCCGACATCAACCAAGACGACTCGTACACCCCTCACAAGATCTCGATCCGCGCGGGAACGCACCACGGCGACCTGAATGAGGTGCGATGGGTTGAGTTGGCGAATCCGAGAGGGTGGCAGGCGTTTAGGTTGGGAGGCATTTCGAAGACGGGCGATGCGGGACCTACGGAGGGAGAGTGCGTTCCTGTTCTCTCGCCATGCTTCTCGCGCCTTGATGCTGATCCTGTACGTTCGACGCAGAGAACCTATACGAGCACATCTGCTCCAGATTGCCATTCTCTCGAATCACATGAATGGCAAGGACACGCACGTTCGCGGCGTGCGGATCTTTGCTCCTCGAGCGTGAGTTGCCCCTCGGCGCTAGACCGCATGCAGGTTTCGCTATAAGAATTGACGGTGCACCTGACCTGCAGCCTCGAACTCGACGACGACCTCGTCCCGTTCCGCACCGTCGCCTTCACTCAGCACGAAACGATTCGCTAAATCCGGCACCATCCACTCCGTCGCTTGACATTTCCGCCTCCACCGTCCTCATGAGAACGTCCTACGCTCCCTGGAGTGCGCCGAGGCAGCCAAGGCCGACCTTCCCTTCGACGACGGTGGACTGGCGTAAAGATCCCGGTCGTCCAGAGCGACGGAACGGCGCTGCGGCAGCAAGATGTTGGTGATGACACGGATAGCACAGTCGTCGTGCGCTCTCAAGAAGTACTGGCTCACCCTCCGTTTTGCCTTAGTTGCACGGGAGCGAAGGTGGACTGCGCTTTCCGGCAACGAGGGATTCCGCCTCTGTAGGTAGATCTTGAGATACTCCCCGAGCTCTGCCCGGCCTCCAGGGCTTTCTCGCAAGCGAGCGAAGCTGGGCTTCTCTGCTGCTCGCTGACCTTGGTCGCTCTTGACTTTGACATCTCCCTCACTCTCTCACATTCGCTCGGTCACGCTCGTACGCTACTCGTACAGGAACACTACGCGCTCGAGTATGGCGCGCGAGGGCTCGCGTGAACTGTCAGACTGGCCGCCTCCCTCCGGATCGCAACCAGCGACGAACGCCGCCGCTTCTGTTGCTTTGTCGACCGGTTCGTTCGAATGGGGCCTCCCGCCGGCTCATGATCCCGCGGACCAGTTCAAATTTCGGCCCAATGTGCGCGGTGCGGCGAGGAGCGGCATGGGCGGTGCGGGTGGTACGGGTACCAGCGACTCTCACGGCAGCGTTTTCGGCGTACGCGGGTATGCAGCAGGTCAGAAAGGACTTGAGGGAGGAGACACGCGGGGCGCGAGGCCGACGCACGTCGAGGAGGACGAGGACGAGTCGCAGGCTCAGCTCGAGGAGGACCGGCGCGACGAGATCATCCTTGCCGTTTCGCCCGCCCTCGGCGACAAGGCGCACCGCTCGAGTAACGTCGCACCGGCGCCGGCGAGCAAGGCTGTCGACCGGATGAAGCTCGGCTTCGGCCATGGAACGTCTCCCGGTCTTTCGCCTCGCCCTCGCGCGCACAAGCAGGTCACCTCGCAGAACGCCGGAGCATCGCTCTCGGCGAACGTTGGTGCGCTCTTCGATGTGACGAAACCGCCGGCCGCTCAGGACAGCTCGGTCAACCCGCACGACTTGGCCCACCAGCCGGGTCCCGCCACCTCGAGCAGGCCTCAGCCCTTCGCATACGTCCACAACGAGCCAACTCGTTCGTGCAAGCGCCCGTCTATTGAGCTGGCCGATAAGCAATCGAAGCGCGTCAAAACGAGCGACGCCGGAGTCGTCCAGGTCCAGGGCGGCACCGCGCCGAAGGCTTCCTCAAAGACCGCCAGCCGCAAGACGTCGTCCACTTCGACGACTGGTACGACTAGTCGTTCGGGCGGTAGCAAGTCGGCTTCGGCTCGGGAATCGGGCGTCGGTCCGACCGCCCAGCACAAGAAGAAGAGCGACAGTTCTGGTCCGGCTCCGATAAACGACATCGTCTCGGACCTGTGGGTCTGGCAGCAAGAGAAGGAAGCGAGGGTGCGTTGCAGCTCTCAGCTTCTTCTGCGTCGCCGCGCTGACGATCGACCCCTACCCCCAGGATGCCGACCTTCGCCACCTTCGCACGCAACTCGCGGACAAGATCAAGGAGGTCGAAGCGCTCAAGGTGACGAAGCTCAAGCTTAAGCGCGAACTCGCTGAGCGGGTCAAGGCTGCTATCGAGCGGTACGTTCGTGTGCTTGACCTTCCCAAGATTCGAGACTGACCGCCTTGTTCACGTTTTACAGCGCTGCCGAGAGCAGCGAGGCGTTCAAAACGTCGACGCAAGAGATGGAAGCCGCGCTCGAGAAGCTGAAGGCCGATGTCGGCCAGTCAAGCTCGGCTGAGCGGCTTCGCCAGGAACTCGACGACATCAAGCAGTGTTCGTCGCTCTTTGGCTACCGGTGTGCAAATGCCGTTCTCAATAACTCTTCTCGTTGCAGCGACGTCGGCGAGGCTGCTTGATGGCGACACCTTCGAAGCCTTCATCGACGAGGCCACCCACGCACAGATGGACCTGCTCAAGCAGCTCGAGGAGGAGAACCACCAGCGTGCGTCGGGCGCGCTACTCTCAGGTCTTCTTTAGCTGACGCTCTCTCGCAGGTCAAGCTGTCATCACGCAGCTTCGCGGCGAGCTCGGTGACGCCAAGGGCAGTCTCGCCGAAGCTCAAGCTCGCCTCAAAGATCAGCAACAGGCCATCGAACAGTTTGAGAATCGCAACTCCAAGCTCTCGTCGGAACTTGACGATCAGCTGCGCAGCTTCCGAACCGAGAAGATGCGCCTCAACGGCGACCTCGACAAAGCGCTTCTTGCGGCGCGTGAGCGCGAGCTCGAGCACGAGGCTTCGATCGCCGCCGTCAAGGCTGGCTACGAGCAGAAGCTTGCTGATGGATGTGCCACTGCCGAGACGCTTGCTGCCCGGGTTCGTGAGCTCGAGGAGGCCGTCCAGGCGGCAGAAGCACGCCTGCGCAAGGAGGTCGATGACGCCAAGAAGGCTTCAGCCGACACGACTGCTGTTCAGCTGCGCCAGAGTCACGAGTTCCAAGCGCTCATTGTGGAGAAGGAGCATGAAGCGGAGACGCTGGCGAAGAGGTACGTCCATCTCGTCAACTTCGTGCTCCTAGCGTGAAGCTAAGACGTCGACATCAGCCTCAAGGCGCTACAGGCTGAGTACGACAGCATCAAGCGAGAGCTGGACTCGACGGCTGCCGAGCTAGTCAAGGTCAAGGTCGACCAAGGTGTTGCAATCGAGCAGTGCGTCCCGTTCTTCGACCGTACTCGTCAGTGTATGTCGAGACCGTTGATCTTCTCGCGCGATAGGCACGCGAGTCGCCTCAAGACTATCGAGACTGAGCACGAAGCCGAGCGCGCGTCGCTTGCGAGGCAGCTTCGCGACATCGACACTCAGTCGAAGGAATTGCTCGTCTCAAAGTGAGCCGTTTTCCGCCCGCTTGCCACGCCATGTTTTTGATGCGTCGTTCATAGGGAGCGCATTTGGAAGGAGGACGTCGCGACTCGCGAACAGCAGCTTCGAGACTTGAAGGCGAAGGTGCACGAGCTCGAAGGCCGCCTAGAGGTGCATCTGTGAACGCAATTACAGCGAGACTCGAGACTGACTGACACCTTGACAGGCAATGAGGACGGAAAGGGACAAGCTCCGCGTGCGTCGTTCGCATCTTCATTCAGGGCTACCCACTGAGCCATTTGACCGCGCAGCGCGACAACGAGCAGGCACAAGCCAGGCTTAACAGTCTCGAGAACTCGAAGACGCCGACAAGCGATTCAGCCAGCGCTGCTGAGGTCAAGAAGCTGCAGGACGCGATTGTCGAGCATGACAAGACTGTCGCCGCCGCCAACGAAGCCAAGTCGCGCCTCGCGCTCGAGCTGAACACTACGAAGCAAAAGGTGCGCTGGCTCGAGCTCATGCAAGGTTCCGCGGTACTGACCTGGTCCCCACTGTGCAGCTCGAGGCGGCCGAACTCCAGCTCGCTTGTCAAGCTATCGAACACACGCAGCAAGCCGGCGCCATCTCTCGCCTCGAGCAAGACCTCGTCGCCGCCAAGCACGAGACCAGCAAGCAGGCCTCCATCGCCGAGGAGCTCAAGGTGCAAGCGGACCAGCTGCGCGAGAAGGAGGCCCAGCGTGCGCAGGAAGACCAGGACCGCGAGGCGGTGTTCGAAAAGGAGAAGAAGCAGGCTGTTGCGAATGCCATCGACAGCGTCATGAACATGCGCAATAAGGAGTTGATGGACACGCAGGTGCGCCAGAGTCCGAGTTTACCTCGACTTCGGCCTGACACCATCTTCCGCAGAACGAGCTCAAAAGGTTGCAAAACAAGCACAACGCGCTCGAGCGTCGCCTCCAGAAGGCGCAGAACGACCTGGCCAAGGCGAAGTGTGTCGAGCGATTTGCCTCCGTCCGGGAAGGTGAACCAGCCAACCCATCTACTCGCCTTTGCCTCTGCTCGCAGGGATCGCACCGTCCTCAATCAGCACATTGCCTCGTCGTCGGACTCGCCGCACTCCGGCACGTCTCCCCAGGTTCGTACCTGTCCTCTCCTCCGCTTCTTCTTCCCCTCATACAAGCGTCCCGCAGGCCGGTCGCCACGCCGTCGTCGACGCGGAGACCGGCGCAGTCATGAATTCCGCGATGAAGGGCAGCAAGCAGTCGCCTCTCGGTGCCATGGGAAGCGGCAAGTCTGTCAAGAGTGCGCGGTTTCCCTTCATCTGATCTCGTCCAAGATGCTGACAGACTTGTCTAGTCGTCGTTCCCGATCAGCGCGAGACGACGAAGCACAGCTTGACGACGACGACCACAACGAAGAGACTTGTCCGTGCGACCGCGACGACCACACGCCGCTCGCTCAGTAGCATGGTCGAGGAGGAAGACGACGAGGAGGAGGAGCAGTCGCTTGAGGAGACGCTCGCCGCGGACGATGATTCGCAGGAGGAGGACGCTGGACCGTTCTTCCCAACTGGCGCCGACGAGGACGAGGAAGACCCGATCGAGCCGTCCAACACGCCTGCTCCGCCGACGAAGAGGACGCCGGTGCGTTCGCTCTCTGCAAGAGCATCGCTGCACCCGCGCTGATGCTTACGATGCCCAGTCTCGCGCCCCCAAGACCACCTATGGCGCCTCGAGCCGGAAGAAGAAGTGAAGAGCGCTTGATGGAGACTCGCTGGTAGACAGAGAGGAAGCGGAGACGCTTTTTTGCAGTCGCATTCGCTTCAACAAGTCATTTCCTCGTTGTTCATCCCCAGAGGCGTGGAAGGAATGGTCTGCGATTCTGCGAAAGATACTTTTCTCGCTACTTCCATGCAGCGGTCGTTCAGTCGAGCTCGCAACCTGCTCAACAAGGTGTACAACACTACAACTAGTCGTTTCAAGCTACGCGCGCCTACTTCTGCGTGAACAGGAACTGCAGGGAGAAGGTCTTGGTGTCCTGGTCCCAATGCTCCCAGCTCATTCCCTCCGTGCCTGCGTGCACGTGCACAGGACTCGTCAGCGGACCAAAGGAAGCAGAACGAGGTGAGAGGAAGCGTACTGTCGATTTCCCGCGCCTGAATCTTGAACGAGATCGTCTGGTACGGCTCCGCTGCGATCTGCGATGGGAGGGCGCGAGTCAGCCACCCGGCTGCCCGGAAGATGTCGAAAGACCTTGAGACTCGCCAGCAAGTACTGCCAGTTCCGGTCGGGCACCTCCTGCTTCTGCTCGAACGCCGACATGAAACGATGCCGAGGCTTGATGCCCTCCTTGATCTCCGGATAGTGCACTTGGAACAGCAAGCCGAGTTGCCCAGTAACCGGATCCCGCACTTTCGTGACCTGGTAACCCGGGCTGCCGATCTTGATGAACGTCTTTGTCTGAACCTTTGGCTTCTGCGCCGCCTGAGCCGCCAATTGCGCCGCATAGTTCGGGTCGTGTGCGTCGCGCGCCGCTCGTCGTGCGAGGTTCGTCTGATGCTTCTTGCCCTGCGTGTGCGCGAGGTACGAGCCCTCGTTGGTATGGAGGGTCAAGCACAGTCGACATTCGATTCCGCCGAGATGGTTGCGCAGGATGTACGGGTCCTGCAGGATGCGTCTCCTTAGCTCGAGCCCTTCTCCAAACAGCGTACGACCGCAACTCACCTTTGCCAAGTCAATCGTCTCGAGGGCAAGTTTCCGCAACCGCTCCCTCCGGTCGATGGCCGTCTCATCCGCACGCGCAACACCGCCGCCGCCGAACTTGGATCCAACACGGTTCTAGAGGGACAGGGTGAATGTCAACACAGCACAAAGTTGATGCAAAAAAGGTGGCGGGAGACGCACTTGGTAGTCTGCAAGGAGGGGAGAGACGGACGAGACCGGCATAAAGTGGATCAGCACGTGCTTCGTAGAGGTCTAGGAGATCCAATCAGCGGATGCAAGGCAAACTTACCCATCCTGACTGCTGTAGCGGGCGGGGACGACTCGAGCTGATGAAGTTCGGAGAGATGAGGGAGACAACCTCAGGTCGAGCGGGTTCGGCGGGTTGCTTCGGGTTGCACCGGAGTCAGAGACAGTCTAGCAGACAGCTGGACACCTCAGAAGCAGGCCAGGCGGTGAGCGGGCAGGTGGTTACTCCCAGAGTCTCCCCGTCGCTCGTCTCGCGCCCCCACTTCACCTCAACTGCCCTTTTCGCCGCCTGCTGGCTTGCTGAAGCCCGTATTGGTTGGTTGAATTTGCCCAC
This sequence comes from Rhodotorula sp. ZM1, assembly GCA_009806315.1. Lineage (NCBI taxonomy): Eukaryota > Fungi > Basidiomycota > Microbotryomycetes > Sporidiobolales > Sporidiobolaceae > Rhodotorula > Rhodotorula sp. ZM1. The sequence goes on from QYSD01000020.1 coordinate 86,575, forward strand.
GACCGCGCAATGGTCGGGCTGGGCGCAGTATCGCAGTCTGCCTCCCTCGGCAGGTCGCGATGGGTCGGGAGGGCTGGCGTGCTCTCCCATCGACCGCTGCTGCCGATATGGGTGCGACACTTCGCTCTTACTCTATCCTTTTTCGGCCTCCAGTCGGTATGGAGTTGCGAGATGGCTTTCGGCGAGTTGCTCACATCCCCATGCGATTCCTGCCTCCCACTTACGCCTATCGTGTTTCTACAGCCTCGCCATTCCTCCTCTCGCTCGGCGTGTCGAAGAGCATGATGTCCGTCGTCTTCCTCGCCGGCCCGCTCTCCGGCCTGATCGTCCAGCCTCTCGTCGGCGTCCTCTCCGATGGATGCAAGTCCTCGCTGGGAAGAAGACGGCCGTTCATCATAGGCGGCTGCATCTCGACCAGCCTGTCAGTATTGATGCTAGGCTGGTCGAAGGAGATTGCAGGAGTCTTCGCGAGAGACGGAACGAGTCTGGTGCGTCCGGGTTGATGAATCGCCGCCGTATCATGTGCTCATAACGTCTTTTCCGCAGCATAACCATCTCGCTATCACTTGCGCCGTCGTATCAGTCTACGTAATGTAGATCTTCCTTCCGTCATGATCAATGAAACGCCTGCTGACGTATTCTCCCGGTACAGCGACTTCAGCGTCAACATCGTTCAAGCTATGGACCGCTCGTTGCTTGTCGACGTCACCTCGCCCGCAGAGCAACCAGCCGCGAACGCATGGGCAGGTCGAATGTTCGGCTTTGGCGGTTCGTCCGCACCTCGTTCTGACGAGCGCTTCCACGCTGACTCTGTCTCCTCTCGCAGCCGTCTTTGGGTACTGGATAGGCGGACTCGATCTCGTCTGGTTCACACGCGGCTTGCTAGGCGGCGAGCAGCTGAAGGTACGCAACATGTGTCGAAAGCGGCCTTCTCGCGAGTTACTGATCTACTTACCGGCAGGTCCTCACCATTTTTACCGCACTCTTCCTCTGCGGCACGCACGCCATCACCTGCTCTTGCGTTCAAGAGCGGATCTTGATATCGCGGGACGACGAACACGAGGCAGGTGGAGGCGGACCGATGCGGGCGCTGGAAGACATCTGGCAGACGATCAAGACGCTTCCGCGGCCCATACGACAGGTCTTCAACGTCCAAGTGCGTATGATATGAAGCTCGCTTCGATGCATCGCTGATGGACGGGCGGCAGTTCACGGGATGGATCGGCTGGTTCCCCATCCTCTTCTTCTCGACAACATGGGTCGCCGAGATCTACGTCAAGAGCCACACCACCAGCGGCGCGACGGACCTTGCGTCCGCGAGCGAGGAGATGCGCGCTGCAGCGACTCGAGCCGGCACCCGCGCCATGCTGTGGCACTCGGTCGTCTCGCTCGCAACGTCCATCCTCCTCCCGCCACTCGTAGCGACCACGCCGAACTCCACCTCGCCTTCTCAGGGCGAGCGCTCGCGGACACCATACGGCGGTCGCGGCTCCTCGCAGTCACCACTTGAAGTCGTCAAGCGCGTCCTTCCCTCCATCCCTTTCACCTGGCTCTCCCTTCCGCTTCTGTGGGCGATCTCGAACGCCTTCTTTTCCTTCCTTCTCTTCGGAGGAACATGGATGGCGAGCAGTGTGGGCGGCGCGAGCTCCGTCATTGCAGCAGCTGGCTTTTCATGGGCCGTCACCAACTGGGCGCCATTCGCCATTGTGCGTGACATTCCGTCTTACGATCCGCCCTTTCCATGCTGACGATGTTGCGACAGCTCGGCGATCTCATCCTCCGCATCGGCTCTTCCCCTCATCCCCTCACCACTCTCTCGCCGAACAACTCCACCGTCATGCTCCAGCCCAATCCTTCTTCCACCCATTTCCGTCTCTCGTCCGGCTCGGACGAGGAAGATGAGGCTTCGACTGCTCTGAACGGCAAGCGCGTATCCCTGCAGTCCCCCAAGCGAGACCGCGTCCATCCTCCCCGAGATCTTGACATCACGCCTACTCTGCCCGCTCGCTTCTCCCGATCCGGTGAGTTTGTGAGCCGCAACGACGACTTCCCGACGACCCCCACCACTGCCCGATCATTCTACTTTGACGCTGCCTCGGCGGGCGAAGAGAGCGACCAGGAACGGGTGCGGCTGGACGACGGTACAATGAGCCGCTCGACCTCGGACAATTCGTTCAGGTCGACCAACTCGGGCCCTCAGCTTGGCTCGCCTTCAACGACTGGCTCACGCACCCCTACTCTCTCTGCCTCGCCAAGCTTTGCGTGTGGCCGGCTGAACGAATCGCAAGGCTCGACACGGCGGAACAGCTTTGAATCGGCCAAAAGCGGCAGTACGATCGCCTTTCCTCCCAATCACGGCACAGTCGGCGTGAACCTATTCGATGCAGACGAGGAGGCGGGCGGTTTTCCACGCGCCAATGGAGGACGGTTGTCGCAGGAGTTCTACTCAGCGGATCCGTACGCGTACGGCGGGAGAAGCGGCTTTGCCTCGTCGTACGGAAGGGGCGGGCGAGGTTCCGAGTCGACGATCCATCTGCCGAGGCGAAGCCGTGTGCACAAAGGAACGTACGGCGATGCTCCAGGTCGCGACAGCGAGGGCGGGACGGACGGACACGACTCGACCCGCGTCTTGCAGATCCGACACTCCGACTCGTTTGACCTCGACGACACCGAGCGCGACACTTTCGATCTTGCGGACAGTCCGGGTGGGCGAGGGCACCTAGAGGTAGGCGGTCAACGGTCGAATTCGGTGTCCCCGGCGTTGGGACGAAACGGAACTGCACGGACGCCGCGAATTCTTGTCGAAGGCGAGGAGAGACAAGAGGATGACTTGCAGGCCGAGGGATCAGAAGACGGTTCAGACGCGGGCAATGTTGCTGGAGGCGGAGATCAGACAGGCGTCATCCTCGGGTGCGCTTGTGGTCTAGTTGGCTGATTGAGCAGGGTACTCACCGTCGCAACCTACAGATGCCACAACATCTTCCTCGTCCTGCCGCAATTTCTCGTCACAGCTCTTTCCTCCATCATCTTCGCCATCCTCGCTCCGCATCACTCGGTGCTCCCGACTCATCATACGACCATTGCGCCGCCCAACACCAACTTGACGACTACTGTATCCGCTCTGGAAACCGTCACGAGCATCGACGACATCGACGGCGTCGGGACGAACGAGTTCGCCTCGCTGGCTGTTCGTGCCTTCGCTGCAGTTGGCCGTGCATTCGTCGAGCAACGGCAGGACGCGGGCGAGGACCTGCCTCCCGGTAGTCAAGCCGGGTGGGACGCGCTTGGCCTTATCTTCCGGTGCGCCTTCGCCGAGGTATCGCTCCTCCCGAACGACTCGCTGACGACGGCTTGGCTGCAGGATTGGCGGCATCTCGGCAGCCTTCTCGACGTACATCTGTTTCCAGATGTGGCGCGACAAGGTGCGGGCGGAGAAGCGGGCGAGAGCAGCCAGTCGAGGGTACCGATTAGGCGTGTGAAAAGGATTGTTCATATAGACAGTGCAGGGAATTTGTTGTACTGTCCCAGAATCGTACCCTTGCGTGCGAAACGAGTGGATGCAGATACGACGGAGCCATACAACAGCTGCGAGAACCCAACCGCCCACAGCGCCCCGCTACTTGTGCTCGCCGTTGCGCCGCCTGCCCGACTTCTGGTGCTTGACGTGGTTGCGCATCTTGCGCGACTTCTGGTGAAGCGACTGGCGCTTCTTCGAGACGACCTGGTGCGAGTGGGCAAGCATCATGAAGTTCTTCGAGCGCTTCTTCTCGGCGTTAGTCGTCGAGTGCGGCTTCGCGTCGAGCTTCTTGTGCTTGTGCGAGCCGAACTTTTCACGGTCGGCACGGCCCTCCTGGATCTGCGGGAAGCGATTGTGAGCGGGGAGCGCGGGTGCGGTAGCCAACGAGATGAACCTTGGCCAGGCGCTCCTCGTAGCTGTTCTTAGCCTTCTTGACGACACCAACGATGTCACCTTCGTCGAGGAAACTGTCGTTGTCGCCGTGGTTGGCCTTGCGGGCCGCAGCTAGAGCGGCAAGCTTGCGTCGCGCAGCGGACCCGCCACCGTGCTTCGCTTCATCCTCGGCAGCCTGCATGCGGAGCTCGTTGATCTTGGCAAAGTCGGCGGGCGTGAGGATCTGTGGAAGGATAGAAGGTCAGCTTGACGAGCGAGACCGGCAGGGTCGACCGCGACGCACCTTCGTCATGGCAATCTCGGCAAACGTCGTGCCAGCGAGCTCCTTGTTCGCCCGCGTCGCGCTCATCTCGTATTGCGCCTCGATCGGTTCCGCGCGACTCGTCTCCGCATCCTCCTCCTCATCGCTACCACTCTCGTCGTCCGAGTCCTCGTCGTCCACCTCCGACCCGCTCTCCTCGTCAAAGCGGACCTCGTCATCCGCCTTGGTCCCGGCAACGTCGACAACCTTCTTGCCCTTCAGGACTGGCGCGACGACGTCCTCCTCATCCTCCTCGACAGCCTCGAGCTTGCGCTTCTTCGCCTCGCGCGCCTCAACCCGTCTCCGCTTCCTCGCCTTGTCCTCGTCGTCGTCGTCCGAGTCGCTTATCTCGAGGTCCTCGCCCTCGGAGGATACCTCGATCCAGCCGCCGGACGAGTCCGAGTCAGCGTCCGAGTCGTCCTCGACGTCCCAGCCTTCCCAGCCGGCTTCGTCGTCCTCGTCCTCGACCGCTTCGGCGCCATTCTGCTCGGCTTGGTTGGCCAAGTGTTGCGCAAAGAGCTGCGAGAGAGAAGAGGAGGGTCAGGGCGACTTAGCAGACGATAGCGATGGTGAGCGCAGACTCACGTCAAGACCCTCGATGCCATGAACCGTCTCGCGGTCCTCGCCAAACTTGAGCCTGCGCTTCTTCTCCGCCGCGCCCTCGACCGCAGAAGCCTCTCCTGCACCTCGCTTCTCCTCGATCGCGTCCTTGGTCGCCTTGATACCCCAATCACGACGCTTGAGCATGGACGGGTCGACCTCGCGATAGAAGGCGAGCAAGCCACGTGCGGCGACCATGACGCCCTTGTCCTTGGACTTGCGGTACTCGACGAGGTCCTGCAAGAGATCGGGTGACATGGCGAGAGGCTGACGGCGACATATCTCGGTGATGGCGTTGAGACCTGCAGCATTGACTTCGGCCGCGACACCCGAGTGGACGAACTCGTTGGCGATTTTGCGCAGGACGGGGTAGAGAGGGTCGTCTTGCTCGTGCATGTTCGTGCCGTCCATCTGCACGTCCTTGTCGCTGTGGCTGCCGGCGGGGATCTGGTCGTGAACAGACTGGGCGAGTGCGACCAAGATCTTGGTGATGTCGAGCTGGTGATGAGTGAGGTACTTGAGGATGTACGAGTAGAACGCCGGGACGGTAAGCTTGAAGGTGCCGCAGACTCGGCCGAAGAGCTGCATGATGAGGACCTTGTGCTCGAGGGTGTAGGCCTTGTCGTGCTTGACGAGGTGCTCGTACAGCCTCTCACCAAAGGAGTACGCATCGTCGAGCTGCTGGAGCGCCGAAAAATTGGTCTGCGCCTCGTTGGCGGCAGCCTGCTTCGCCTTGCGCTTAGCGTTGGCGCTGCGAATGTCCCGCTTGGCCTTGCGTTCGGTCGATTTGCGCTTCTTGTTGATCTCCTGCCGGTGCTTGACAGCCTGGATATCGGGCCCCTCGTCTGATTCGTTCTCCGAGTCGACGTGGTTCTCCGAGTCGGGCGTGACGAGGAAGAAGTGCATCGCGGCACTTTGGACTTTGGTGTCGGGGTGGAAGCATGCGCGAGCGACAACCTTGACAGTCATCTTGTCCCCCCTCCAAACGTTCTTGCGCCACAACTCGGACGCAATCTTGACAGCCCACATCGCCTCGCGTCCACCGACTACCTTTCCGTCCTTGCCTGTCGACGCCCCCCGACGAGACGCCTTGATACCCGTTCCGACGAGTTCTTGCTCGGCCGCGATGCCGCGCTCGATCATGACCATGAGGAGACCCTGGACCATCGTGTTGAGCTTGTTGTTGCGCGACTTGGCGTTCGCATTCTTGATGTCGCCGATGATGGTCTTGAGGATGAAGGTGCGGAGGTTAGGAGAGGTCGTGATCGAGAGGAGCGGGAAGAGCGTCTTGAGGAGACTGCGAGGCGGTCGAGCGTTAGCGCGCAGGTCTCGTCTATCCACTCCGTAGCGCAAACTCACTCGACACCGGTAATGACATCCCTCCGACGCAAGAGAACGAGTCCCTGCATCATCGTCTTCCTCGTGTCGGGACCAAGCTGGACACCTCCACCGCTGATGCCATTGCTGGCGCCAGCGAGGGTCGCCGCTGTGCTAGAGGCGGCGGTGGAAGCAGTCGGAGCGGACGAGAGGAGCAGGCCGGAGAGAATCGAGGGGAGCGAGGCGGTGAGGGTGGGATAGAGGTGTGCGACCTGTCGAGGGCACGGGCGAGTCAGCGCGGTCCCTTAGCCAGCATACTCAGGTCGCAACGCACTTGGCAAACAAAGCCCGTGACCTCCCTGAGCTGTTCCTCGTCCGCCTTTCCCGCGCCGAGACCCAGCTGCACAATCTTGACCAAGCTGCCGAACCTGGCCCACTGGACTGCAAACTCCTCCGCGTAGCTGTCTGGTGACCGCTTTACGAGGTTCTGGAGCGTCGGGAGGGACGAGGTGATGAGTGCACCGCGCTGGCTCTTCTCGCGGAGACCGGTCGAGGACGAGGCGGCTGTGGCGCGCGAGCGGGACGACGAGGCGCGGCTGCCTGCGAGTGAGGGAGCCTGCCGTGTCTGAGCCTGGACCGTAGCCATCCTCACACGAGCAAGGAGCAGGTGAGCCTGAAAGGACGAGGTCAGCCAACCTCTCGCCCTTCCAAGCTCATATCAACATTGTCAACGGGACCGAGGCTACACACGATGTCGAGTGTAACAACGCAATCGTACAGTGCAAAAGCAGCGTCTACTCCTCGCACGAGTCGGGCGAATCAGCCCGGCGAGCCTACTGGACCCTCGCTGGCGACTCGTCCGCCAATCGCTTGATGTCCGCGTTTTCAAACACGCCCTCGTTGCCGACCTTTCCCTTTCCCTCCCACCCCTCGACGCTCCCGCTACCGCCGCGCAACGCCGCCTCGATCATCGCCCGCGCGAGAACCGGGGCATCCGTCACCATCGAAGGAAAGAAGCGGCCGAGGATGCGAGCGGCGGACTGGATGAACGGCCGGTTAGCTGCGATGGCGGCATTCGGGTCCGGACTAGAGGAGACGATGCCGGCTGGGCGGAAGGAGTAGGTCGCGAGGGAGGGGTTGCCTTCCGAGGGGAGTTGGGCGAGTTGGCGCTCGGCGTCGCCTGCGAGTCGTTCGAGTCAGTCGGTCGCGCAGCGCGAGTTTGAGGAACGGCCAAAGAACACACCCTTGATTTTGCCAAACATAGCCCACGCCTTCCCCTCCCGCTGATCCGCACCCATCCCACTCACATACGCAAACACAAACTTGCCCTCTCCCTCCCTCTTCAGCACCGCAAAAGCCTTGGCCGCAGCAAGCGGATAGTCAACCGTGATGCGCCTGTAGTTCTCCTCAGTCTGGCCGTTACTCGAGACGCCAAGTGCCCAGATACATGCGGAGTGGCCCTCGAGTTGGCGAAGCAGAGCGGGAGAGTAGGTCGCGAAGTCTTCGTGGAGGATCACTCTGAGTTTCGGGTTCGACGGGTCAGGGTTGATCCGAGGCGGAAGCGGGCGACGCGAGAGGACCGTGACCTGGAGGAGGAGTTTGGAGGTCAGCGACGCCCGCTCAATACGTCTCGGCTCAAGCGCATGCAGCGCACGCACCGCTGTGATGCGCGAGTCCCGCAGTGCCTCTCTCAGCACGTCTGCTCCAGCGTTCCCAGTCGCGCCTGTCAAGATGAGCCGCATGTTGGGCGTTGAGTGATGAGGCGATGGGGATGGAGGGTCCGGCAAATGGTCTCGCGATGGATCTGCGCGGCCGAACAGGTATGAGAAGGGGCACAAAAGCAGCAACAGGTGGGCGGCGAGGTCCAACAAGCCGCGGGCATCGGAGGCAAACCAGCGGGGGAGAGGGAGGAGGTGAAGGTGCCAGAGCGAGGCGTCAGCACGTGCCGGGGCGTGGGGACGGTGTCGAGCGGTGTAACGTGACTGCCCAGCAGCCTGCTTGGCCAGCAGAACGGTGTCGAAGCGGAGTAAACCCTTCTCGTCTGCGGACGACCCACGATTGCTTGCGGACGTTGCGGACGGCCACCCCTCCTCCTCCTTTGCTTCCTGCTCGCTCCTTTGTGTTGATGTGGACTCCTGCTATGCTGCCCGGCCCGGGCCGTACCGATTGAGCTCGTACAGCCCTCATGGCGCTCTCGTTCCTCGACTCCCCGCTTCTCGTTTCCTGTGCGCATCAATCTCTCCGCTTAGCGCCTCTCTAGGCGACTGACGAGGTTCTGAGGACTTGCGGACCGATGGCTGACTCCGGCATCGTCCCCATCATCGACTTTCCTCCGTTTTTGACCGGTTCTGAGCGGAGAAAGGAGCAAGTCGCGCAGGAACTGTTCAAGGCCTGTGCCGACGTGCGTCTCCTCCTCTCCTGCGTCGCCTTTCCAAGCCCAATTGACGAACGAGGACCCTCGACAGCGCAGGTCGGCTTCTTCATGATCCGCAAACTTTGACTCTCTCATCCCTTCATCCCGCGTCTCCGCCGCTTTCGCCCAAACAAAACAATTCTTCGACCTCCCGATCGAGGTGAAGGAGAAACTTGCGTGGGTGTGTGCTGAATCGATGAGGGGATATGTCGCGGAGGGGAGGGAGAGTACGCAGGAGAGGGAGGAGGAGGAGATAGCGAAGCTGAGGACGCAGGCGCCGGGTGCGTGCTCAGCCGGCTGCGGTGAGGAGACCTCGGAGCTTCAGCCTAGACGCTTGGCGCTTGCTTTCAGACAACTGCCTTCGCAGCCCGCTGCCTTCGCGTCGCAGCTTGCCTTTCAACTGGTATCGCCCGACCTTCGCTGACTCTCCCTTCTTCTCCACCGCAGACTACAAGGACAATGTAGATTGGCAAAGACTACAAAGAAGGACCCTACGACTCGCCGCTCGAGGTGCGCTCCGTCCCTCCCCCTGACCTTCCCAACCTGACTTTTGCTTTCTCTCGCAGAACCGCTGGCCCGAAGCTGACCTCCCCAACTTCAAGCCGTTCATGAACAGTTCTTCGAGCACTGCCACAAGTTGCCTGTGGAAATTTTGCTCTCGCTCGTCCTGTCCCCGGTACCGTGTGTCTCGCTTCCAGTCTCTCATAAAGCGCAAAACTAATGACCCCTAGCAAATTGTCGTTGACGTCGCCGGCCTCCTGATGCGCTGGTTACACAACCTCCTCAACTCCACCATCCACCGCGTGGTTCTCCCTGCCGTCGGCGACCCCTTGGAGCTCATGACCACCCGACGGAATAGCATCGCGTTTTTCTCGAACCCGAATCTGCACGAGATGATCGGCTGCTTACCTGGGGCGGGAGCATATCGAAGTATTCGGCGGTCGAGACTGAGTCGTATCTTGTCAAGCGATTGAGCGAGACATGTGCTTGCACTCCTCTGTCTTCTTGGTTTCGACGAGGTTACGATGAAGCTGACTTCCTCTGTGCAGACGCGTGAAACGACAGGCCTGTCGTGACGAGCGAGGACTTGCTTTCGTACTCATTGCGTCCATCCGGCCTGCTGTTCATTCGGCCCACGCTTCCGCCATGTTTACAAGGACTAAGTTGCGTAGACGAGGCTAGCAGAAAGCAAGCTTGCGGGACTCGTGGACTTCTGTTCTCCTCTCCGCCGGTTGACTTCCTGCCACTCTGCCTGCCGCCCCCTGCTGGCTCTTCACTACTTGCCACGTGTTCTTAGCGGCTTTCCTTACGCCTCAGTGCCTCGGGCCAGCTTCTGCCGACCCTCTCCCGCTCGTGCTCGTCCCTCAGAGCCTCAGACTGATGAGAATTGCCGCACCGCGGCGTCGCATCCGACAAGCCTGTCGCGCAGGCGAGGAGATCCGCGCAGACACAGAGGCAGTCAATGCTCACATGGTGGCGCGGTCGAAGGTCGCAAGTGGGCTCTGGCCAAGAGGAGGTGCGAGCGAGATTGTTCACCGGTTCCCCGACGACGGGGGGACAGCTGGATATGCAGGCTGGACTTCTTAGACTCGTTCTCGAGGTTCCTGCTCGCTCTGTCACGCTCCCGCGCCGGTCTGTCCGTTCACGCTCCCGTTCCCCCCCCCCCCCATTCCGCTCTCGAGGCAGACGAGCGTTTCCCTTCGCTTCGCCTTATTGGTCAGCCTGATGCGCTTCCCTACTTTGCTTACCATGCTGGGCATGTCGACGGCGGTGCTAGATTCGACCGGCGTTTCGCCCTCCACCCTTGACACCCTCCCGGCCGGCTCGCCAGGCTTTCACCTCGTCCGCCGGGCTTTGAAGGGCGACTGCACGGCCGCCTACATCGCAAAAAGGAACAGCAAGTACTGCAAGCAGAAGTGCCCGCTCAAGCAGACGCCGCAGTTGGTGAGCTGGCTTTCCCGCATACTCCTTCGAGTTGTTCGTTCCCGCTCACCTTTATTCGCTTCTCGCTTTCGCGACATAGAGGGTGCCTGCAAGTGCCGCGCGCCGTACAAGCTACAAAGCAAGAACTGGGTGCCCGACTGCCAAAACCGGTGAGCAGTCTCCATCTACCGCTCCAATAGTTCCGGACATTGCAGGCTGACGGGTGCACGCTGGACAGCTTTTCCATCAACACTATCGGTACAGGTTGCATCTGTAGAGCCGGCAAGATCACGAACGTCGACAAGACTAAGTGCCTCGCTGCCTGTTCGGGCGGATGTACCCTGTCGGACGGCACATGCGCCAAGTGTCCTTCGCCGTTCTTGAAGTGCTCAAGTGCATCGATTGCAACAGCGTGGTACGATCGTTCGATTCTCACAGGATCAGCTAGAGCTGCGCCGACCTTCTTCCTTCCTTCCAGAGGGTCTGGCTACCTTTCGGCCGGTCAATGCGTGACAGCGGCGCATTGTCCGCCCGTCACATGGGCAAACAAAACTGGGAAGGCTTGCTCGCCGTGCGCCGACGGCGACGCCTTTTCCTGCTCGAACGGCAACGTCGGATGTCGGATCCGCCTTGTTGTGGTGCGAACCGTCGTGCACTCGCCTCTCGTTTCGCTGACTATCTAGTTCGACAGCAACACGGAATGTCTCTTCCAAGGAGCTTGCGTTACTGCTGCCAGTCTTCCCAGCGGCTACTATGCAAACAGCACGAGTAAGGGCGATTGACTCCGCCTCTTCTTCACTTGTCAATGTTGCTGACGCTCCATACGCAGCGCATGCCGCTCGAGCGTGCGATGTGGGCGTAGAGACCTGCACCGGGACGGGTGCCGGTAACGCCCTTTCTTGGTGCGTACGCCTTCCCTCACCCTCCCTCGCTGGAATCAACATTAACAAGGAAGCAGCTCGAGTGGTGCAGCAAGCAGTACGGGTGACGGGAATGCACTCGCTTGGTTCGCTTCCCATCTCCTGATGGACGCAACGAACTATATCTGATTTCGTCGGCGTGCAGCGGATCCAACCTAACCCGGCACCCCGTACCCTCACATCAGACGGTTCCTGCTCGACGGAGTGCGACTGGGGAACTGGAGGCGCTCTTCCCTCGCACGCCTGCGTTGCTTGCGTTTCCAATGCCGGCATAGTGAGAGTATTCGTCGACTTGACCACGTTCTATCGAGCTGACCTTGATCCGCTCCAGCTCGACTGCGATGCCCAAGGCGCAAAGCAATGCGGCTACAACTGGGCTGGCGACTTGACCTACCCTCACCCTGACACACGCTTGCGAGCTGGCGACGGTCGACTTTCCCGGCTACTATCCCGACGAGACGACTGCGACTTTCGAGCCGTGCACCGATGGTGTCGCGACTTGTATAGGAATGTGGGACGATCAAGCCCTCTCCTGGCGCGTCCCGTTCTTGCGCATGCATGTTTCGAAGACGCTCATATCGTGAACCCCGCAGCGGTACGCGCAAGGACGGCACCAACTTGTTCTTCATTGCCTCGCCAGACGCGGGCGAAAGCGGCGCCAGCTAGTGGGTCGTCACGTCCGACTGTCCCCACGGCGCAACGGCTGTCTTTGGTTTGTTGCCGCCTCCCTCGCGTGCTCGTTGAGCAGTAGCTGACGCAAGCGCTCCCCGCTCAGCGACGCACAGCTGCAAGGCATGAATCCGTTGGGGAGGAGCTTCCGTTCGCTTCGAGACGGAGATTTAGAGACTGCAAAATTTGAACAGTTCCGGTTATGCGACGAGCTAAAGCGCAATACGGGTCCTCGGTGGTTTTGCGTTCGCGGTCTCCTCGAACCGAGCCGCCTTCTTCGGCAGTCGCGGCAGTTTCACCCCCAGGATGCTTCGTCTGTACCCCTTGGTACTCGGCGCGTGGAGCAACACCGTCAGGTCTTCGTGCGCGGCGAGACTTGGCCGAGAGAGTCGAGACGACCTCCAACGAGTGAAGGCGGGTGCGGGAGATGTGGGTAGCTGAACGCGGACGGTGACTAGAACGATAATGACGGTTCGTCGTCTTCGTGCAAACGGAGAGCATCCGAGGTCGAACGCATGAGATTGTGCGGCGGAAAGGAAGAAAGCGAAGTGATGGAGTGATATTTGCGGTGCAAGGTGGTCGTTATCGATCGAGCTGGACTCGAAGACACAGGCATTGGAGCACCCGGCAGCGGCGAGGCCGAAGATCGCGACGGGACTGCGGGCGAGGAGGACGAGCGGATGTGAGAGGGACTTCGGCGTTTGCCATGCTTCGACAGCTGCGGGATCGTTGGCGCCGAAGCTGCGAGTCGCACAAAACCGTCAGCGGCAGTCAAACGACAAAGCCCTATACTGACGCACCGCTTCTTCGCTGCTCCGCCTCTCTGACCCGCCTAATCGCGCCCCAGAGCAGCATCTCCCGCCCAGCCCGCAAGCCCGCCAGTCCGGCCTTCTCAGCCAGCTTCTTTCCGCCGTCGCTTTGCCCCGACGCCTTCGCTAAACGATCCGCCAGCCGTCGCTCGAGTGTCGCGCAGACGAGCGACTCGAAGAGCTCTTGTTGCGGCGTTGGCGAGGGAATTCGTGAAGGATCGGCACGTGTACAAGAATCTGACTGTACGGGAGGGTCGAGAAGAGGTAAATGCGAAAGTTGCGGGATGGAGCGGTCTTGGACGGGTGAGCGAGACGAGAGATGCGAGAGCGAGGCGGAGCGGGTGTATCGTCGTGATAGAGGATAACGTCTAGGCGCGGATGAGGCCGAAGAAGAAGGGAGTGACGGAGAGGACGAGCTGCAGCGTATCGAGGGAGAGCGTCCTCTTCTGACTGGAGTGGAAGATGAGGAAACGGGTGTAAGTGGCGACGGGAGGGACGGGGCGGTAGTCGACTTCGATAGTGGCGTTAAAAGCGGTAGTGGAAGTGAGGGAGGCGGCGGAACAGGCGAGAATGTCGGCAAAGGTGTAAGACTCCGAAGAATTGCGCCATCCGACATGCTCCGCTGATGTCCCCGTCTATCCCGCTCCCTTTCCTTCGACTGCGCACTCCTGATCACATCGTGTCGCCCTCTCGCCGAGGGACCAGCCAGAATGCTCCCTTGTCCACCATTCTGCGTCCGCGAGCCGGAAGGCGGCTGGATGACAGCAAGGACCGGTCGCGTTGGCGATGCGAAGAGCGTGAATCGTTCATCTGGCACGGGCGTAGATTTGTGCGACGGAGAGTCCGACTCGGAAACGAGGGAGAGGGGTCGAAGAGGGATGGGTGCGAGGATGGACGGCGAAGAGGCTGAGCGCGAGTGCGCGAAAGAGGCCATCTTCACGTCATAGTACCTCGTTAGTATTGCATGCAGCCAGAAGACGGGAATGTGACGCACCTCTCCTCGCCGGCAACTCCCCGAATCGGTCCCCCCTTGACCTTCGAGAACAGACAGCAGCGCCTCTAGCTCCTGAGCGGAGCCCACAGCGCCGCCAGGACGCTCTTTAGCCCAGAAGTGAGGAGGAGGAGATGGCCGAAGCGATGAAGTCGAGGAGGAGCCAGCGGCCTGTGCGGCCGAGGAGACCGGGAATGGCGGATCGAGCGCAGCCATTCCGAGGCCAAACGCCTTCGACGTCCCCTTCATCAAAACTGCAGTCGTTCTGCACTCGCGTAACGCCGAAAGAGAGTCACGGAGCCTGGCGCGCGAGATTGAGGACAGCAGAGGCACGTCCTGCGAAACCGAACAGATGTCAGCTCTCCTTGTCCTCACGGCAGCAGTTCCGCAAAAGTTTCAAGAATATCCCGGGACGCACCGTACAGCGGGAAGTGGAGGAAGACTGCCGGAAGACATCGAAAGGTCACTTCAGTAGGGATTGACCGCCCCGAGAGTCCGCCACTGAGGAGCGTCAGTAGGAGCGTATCCTGAGCGATAACGTCGCGGCGCCGAAGCGGAAGGGATTGCGTTGCGGCGTTGCGATTTTGCGATTTTCCTACGGTACAGAACTTCGTTCACATGTGACCCTTGCGCTCCTCCAGCGACTTGACGATGAAGAGCGATGCGTCGAGGAATCGGTCCGTGCAGTTTGCTGTAGGTGGATCCCATCAGACTGCAGGTGAACCCGTGAGAGGAGAGGCACGCACCCAAGCACGCCTGCTCCCCCCGACTGAACCGTGATTGCGGCTGGCCCTTGATGCAGCTGCGCGAGACGAGGTCAGTAAAACTTCATCATCAGCGCCTGGAGCACGAACAGGTCCCAGCAGGTATCGGTAAACTCGTGAATCTGGGTCTGGATCCTGCGGAGGAGACGAAGGTCAGCCATCGACGCTTCTCGGCCTGCGACGAGCACTGCCAACGCACCGCGCCTTTGTTTGCTCCTGCTCGAGGAACTGCTGGAGCTCGCGCTGCGGTGCGGGGTGGGTCAGCAACTTCTCAAGGTGAAGTCGAGCAGGCGGAGCGGGACGAGGGTGGAGACTCACGCGGGTGTTCTCGTCGAACGACTCGAGTCCCTGGGGCTGCGTTTGTTGCTGCTGCGACATATCTGGCTCTGCCTGCTTGCTGTTGTGCGGTGACGAAGTTCAAGCGAAAGTCCTCGCGGAGGTCTACTTCCCACACCTTATTGCTCGCACCGCTGCGCGCTCAGAACGAAGCTAGACAGTCTTTGAGGCATCGCTATAGTCCGGGTGACCTCGTCCCGCAGCGTAAGAGGTCCTGCGCAAGGCGCCTGCCGACCTAGCCATGGCCCGTCGACCACCTCAACCGCCACCGCAAGCGATGATGACGTCCGACGAGCTCGACTGGCTGGTCTACTCGTATCTGGAGGAGAGCGGTGCGTCGCATTTATCTTGAACGGGCGTGAGGCGAGAGTGTCGGATCGTGGGTAGAGCGCTTGTTGTGACAAGGGTGGGGGCTGGCCAGGCGCTGTGGGCGCCTGCGCGCCCGCGTATGAGGTTTCTGGAAAACGGTTGTATTGGGACGTAAGCAGTCCCAAACGCTCAGGAAGAGGGACGGGTTTTGCACGGTCGAACGGTCACTCCCGCCTTGCTCGCTCGTGTGCCGAAGTCAACACGCCGCGTGAGCTGCATTGAGCGCTGTGACTGACGAAAGACACACTCGTGCGTACACAGGCTACCACCACACCTCTTTCTCCCTTCTTCACGAATCGTCACTCGCCGGTCCATCCTCCTCTTCCGCCCATTCTTCCACAAACGCCTCGCCTCAACCGAATGGCCGTTCGTCCGCGGAACCGGTTCGAAACCCTGTGATGGACCAGGTCGTACCGCCAGGGCACCTCGTCAGGCTGTTGCAGAAAGGCTTGTTGTATCTCGAGGCGGAAGCGCGGTATAGAGGCGTGAGTCGACCTGATTCCTCTCCATCCTTCGCAGCTCGCTGACAGAGTACATTTGCTTCGCGCAGGAGGCGCCAGACCCGCCGCCGCGAATCATCGGCTATCCTATCCCGAATTCGCTTCCTCTCCCGCCCCTCCCGAAATACGTTCCCCCTCCTCCCGCACCTCCCGCCCCAGTACCCAAAACGGTGTCGCACACTCCACCCGTTTCCGAAACGTCAGCTGCGGCCATCTTCGACTTTGCGCCAGCTTCGAAGGACAAGGGGAAGGCGAAGCCGAAAGAGATGGATGTCGCGGGTCCCACCGCGAGTGGCTCGCTTGCTTCGAAGAAGAAGAAGGCTGCGGCGGCGGAGGAGGGTGTTAATGGTGGTGATGCGGCTGCGAAGAAGGCTCGAGTCGCTCCAGCTGTCGAGGATGCGGCGGCGGGCAAGAAAGGGAAGGGCAAGGCGGTTGAGCGGGATACGAAGGCGCGAGAAGCTGTCGATGATGAGGACGTTGACATGGAGGACGCGAGCCTGACGAAGGAACGGGAGGCGGAGAAGCCGAAGAAGGACAAGGGCAAGGAGCGGGAGGACGGCTCGGCGGCGTTCTCGGCAGGCGCAAAGCGAGAGCGGGAAAAGGACGACTTGCGGCCGCCTCCAGCGAAGAAGTCTGCCTCGTCCGCTCCACCTACATCTGCCCCCTCCGCCTCCGCCACGCAGCTGAAACGGTCCGCATCGCCCGTTGCTTCGCGAAAAACGAGACCGGCGCAGAACGACGCGCCTCAGTCTGCACCCCCCTCTGCGCTCAACCCTACGCCGGCCAAGTTCCGCATTACCATGACCACGAAGACCGTCTCGACATCCGTTCCCCTCCAGTCTCCATCCGCCGGTCCCGTCGTCTCTGCTGCGCAGGCTGCAGCCTACAAACGTCGACGCGGCTCTGGCGACTCAAATCAGTCGAGGGAGGTTGGCAGCGAGCGCTTGATGAAGGTCAAGACGGAGACGGCCGAGTCTGGGCTGTCCTCTTCGTCTGGCTCGACGCTGAAGAAGAACGGCGTGGGCACGCCGAAGAGTCCGCTGAAGGCGCCGGCGACGCTGAAGGAGATTGACATGCGGGGCGTGAAGGTGATCGGAAGTGAGGACGGGCGGGTAGTCAGGCTGAAGGGCCACACCGTCGCGGTGAGTTGCGCAAGCCCTATTCTGACCGGAAGAACCGCCACTGACGATTGTTGCGGTCGCAGAAAGTCCAACCATGCTCCTTCAACTCGAAGGTCCCCTCTCTCCTCGCGACGGGTGCTGCCGACTCGACGTGTCGCATCTGGGACGTCCCGTCATCATTCTCGTCTTCGGCGCCTCAGACGACCGTTTCCGACCCCATCGTCTGCAAGCACGCTTCCGCCCAGCGACGATGCGACATCACCTGCGTCGCCTGGAATCCGTCCGGCTCCCTTCTCGCGACCGCTTCTGAGGACGGAGTCGGCCGAATCTGGACGCCGTCCGGCGACCTCTACCTCGTCTTGTCGATGCACCAGCGGTCGATTTGCTCGCTCAAGTGGAACCCATCCGGCACCGGCCTCTTAACGAGCTCGCTCGATCAGACCGTCTGCCTGTGGGACCCCAGTAACGGCAAGGTGCGGCAGCAGTACTCGACGCACTCGGACGCCGTGCTCGACGTCGACTGGAACGACGATGCAACGTGGGTGAGCGCGAGTATGGACAAGCAGGTTCATCGTAAGTTCGATTCCCTCTCGCTTTGGCCGCCTGAGCGTTTGCCACTAACAGGTCGTTCCGCAGTCATGTCGACGACTCGCCCTACCCCTCTTCACCGCTTCAAGGGTCACCGTGACGAGGTCAATGGCGTCAAGTTCTCTCCTTGTGGCACTATGATCGCCTCCTGCTCGGACGACACAACCATCCGCGTCTGGTCTCTCCGCAACGTTCCAGCCGTCGCGCGCGACATCGCTGCGAGGAAGGTCAAGCAGGGAGATGAGGAGCGGATGATTGACATGGACGAAGAGGATGGGGGAGGCGGAGGTTGCTTCGTGCTTGAAGGGCACGAGAGCGACGTGCACCAGATCGCTTGGCATCCTGAGGCGGGCAAGGAGGGCAACACCGGTCCACGCCTTCTCGCATCGTGCGTTGGATACTACTCTCTGCCTCGAGACGCCCGACTGACTCGCTTTGCCCGCAGCTGCTCGTTCGACCATACCGCTCGTCTTTGGGACGCCGACACCGGCATCTGCCTCTACACCTTCGCACGCGCCACCGACTTTGTCTACTCGGTCGCTTTCGAGCCGACCACGGGGCGGTACCTTGCGACCGGCAGCAACGACAACAAGCTCGACGTCTGGAGGGTCAAGGTGCGCTGTCGCACATCAGCTTTCCCACCTGCTTTCGCTAACGCATTTCGCTTGACAGGACCGCGCGCTCGTTTCCGAGTATACGCATCCCGGCTCGATTTACGAGATCGCCTGGCACCCTCACGGTCAGCAGATTGCGGTCTGCGGCGGAGCACTGGAAGTCGCAGTCGTCAGTGTCGAGGAGGGTCAAGTGAGCAAGTAGCCGCTTGAGGAGGGTCAAGTGAGCAAGTAGCCGCTTGATGCACGTGAACTCTATTTGCTCGGGTCTGGAGCAGTGGGAGACGGAAGCAACGCTTCTTTTCCAGTCTAGGCTAAAGAGGGTCTGCAGGTCTACGGGACAGTCGAGACCTCCCAGTCCGTAACCAGGAACTCGTCGAGCGATGTCAGGCGCTGTAGGGCGTGGGCGATCAGTACGTTCTCGCAGAAAGACGTAACCGCATTAACGCACGTCAACGTCCGCCTTCTCGAGCTTGAAGTCGAAGACGTTTGCGTTGTCGATGATGCGCTCCTTGTGAGTCGATTTGGGGATGACGATGAAGCCCTGCAGAGACGAAGTCAGCGAGATTGCGGGGAAGGTTGGAAGCGGAACTCACTCGGTCGAGCCCGTACCGAATCAAGACCTGCGCTGGCGACTTCTTGTACTTCTCCGCGAGCTCAACGACGGCAGGGTGCTTGAATCGCATTCCTCGTACAAGAGGTGCCCATGCCTCGAGCACAATGCCCTTCGACTCGCAGTACGCGACGAGTTCGTTTCGGGTCATGAAGGGGTGGAGATCCTGCTCGGTCGAAGCGTCAGCGAGACGGGCTTCTGCAGCAGGGTGAAGGCACACGCACGATCTGATTGACGGCGGGGATGTATTTGGGCTTGCTCGCGAGCAAATCTTCGAGGTGCTTGACGCCAAAGTTGCTGACGCCGATCGACTTGACTTTCCCCTTGTCCTTAACCCTGCAGCAACCCTCCCACATCGCCGCTCGCACCTCAGGACCGCCGTTCGGGTCGTGGATGAGGTAGAGGTCGGGGCAGATGCCGGCTTTCTGCGTCGAGACGTCAACGCAGTGCTCGACCCAGGCCGGGTCAGTCTTGTTGTGCATGAGCTTGGTCGTGAAGAAGATCTGCAGTCGCAGCATCGGATCAATCTTCGGCACCTCGAGTTTTACGCGGAGCTCGCACCTCGCTCCGAGGCGTGCCAGTCCGCTTCATGAAATCGCGGATAGCTTTGCCACACGACTCCTCGTTCGCGTACCATTCCGCCCCTGTGTTAGGGTGAGAGCAATGTCAACGAGTCTCAATGAACCCTGTGAGCGACTCAAGCGTACCGTCAATGTGCTGTGGCGGAGCAACGAGGTGTAGTGGGGGAGTCGAGAAGATGGAGACGGAGACGATGAGAGATCGGGTCTGTGAGCGTTGTGGAACTCGCTGCTAGTTGTGAAGCCCTCGCTCACCCTGTACCCAGCCTGTCGGATCCCCAATCGACGAGTGAGCTTTCATCGCTTCGAAGAGATGATGCGAGCGAACGCACCTCGAGAGCCCAAGTCACGGCATTATACGTCTCTGCGCCCGGCTCAGTAACGTACACGCCTGTCAAGAAGCGCTCTGGTAAGTTTCGCACGCCCACCGGAGTCTGGCAACGCGAAGACTCGCCGAGACCAAAGCGGGGGTACGTCTCGCCATCGTTCAGCCGCACGCGCGACTCGATGCTGTACAAGCTGTCGTCCATACTGTCGCCGATGCGAGGTCCAGCGTTGATGCAGGGGCGAAGAGAGACGAGTAGCAGGGGGAGGAGTCAGGGCGAGGCGGTTTCTGGCGGATACCGTCGTTGAACTGTTTGCAATACATACAGACAGAACCGGAATGACAAAGCGGGAAGGAGCGGGCGCGCGAGGAACTAGTCATCTGTCGCTTCGACATGCTGGACCGGTTTCTTCGGGTCGGCGACGGTGAATGCGCGGGACCAGGTGAATGGCTTGGTTGCGTCGCTGGATGAGCTCCGCGTCGAGCTGACGAGGGAGTTGGCCGGGAGAGCGGGGCGCGAGGGCTTGACGAGCGCCCGACCTGTTTCCTCGGTGGGCGCGACGAAAGCGAAGTAGAACTTGGCCTTGAAGGCGAAGCGTCCGAGAGCCGTGTAGAGCGAGAGGATGCCATTGATATTGACGTCGTGCCGCAGGCTCATTGTCATCTGGAGGGCGACAACGACAAGCTCGTCCTCGTGGTAGAAGATGGCGACAGCGTCGAGTGCAGGGAATCCAACCTGAGGGAAGTAGATACCCGAGCGGAGGCGCGGGAGAGTGGAGTCAGTCGAGGCGAAGGATTCGTCGAGGGGAAAGGTCGGTTTCTGCTCAGAGAGGCCTTCGTAGTCAAACTTGGCGACAGCCTCGGTGGTTTTCAGGTCATCTTCGTCAATATTGTCGGTCGTTTTGACGAGCGGGAGATCGTGCTGACGCGCGCGATAATCGAAAGAATCGAGAGGGTTGATCCGTCGGCGAGAACGGCCAGAGCGCCGCAGAGCTCCATGGTACGGGCAAAGTACACTTCATGCATGAATGATCCCGTGCACAACTGGGTGGGGGACGGTGGGTCGCGCATGTCGTGCGAGATCGTTAAGCGTAAACTCCTGGAGCTACGCACGCGCCAGGCGTCCGAGGGGCGCTGAAGCCGGTACGAGGATTGACCGCGGGTACTG
Source organism: Rhodotorula sp. ZM1 (assembly GCA_009806315.1). NCBI lineage: Eukaryota > Fungi > Basidiomycota > Microbotryomycetes > Sporidiobolales > Sporidiobolaceae > Rhodotorula > Rhodotorula sp. ZM1. Next base: position 107,401 of record QYSD01000020.1, read on the forward strand.
GAGGGACGGGCGCGCAACATCAGGCGTGGAAACCTCAGCCAAGATCTGACAGAAGCCGTTTCGCCGGTCGTTCTCCTTGATCCTTATCTCATTCCTGAGCTTGGCCAGGTTCTCGGCAGCCTGCGCGTCCAGTACGGGCACATCAGGCGCATCAGGCAAGCCCGAGAGGAGTTTGATGTGGACAAGGCTCGAAAGGCACTGTTGAAGTGCGAGAGACCGGTGAAGAGGTCTTGAAGGCGGCGGAATTCGGGCGGGCAAGACTTGTGAAGCGGAGACCGTACGACTGCGCTTAGAGGATCCCGGACAGTGCGTCCAAGGGGACAAACGGCTTCGGGAAGGGAGTAGAGCGGATCGGCGGGAGGAAAACCGGCCGGCAGGTGATAGTGGTGATCCTCGATCTCAGGGAGGAAGGTGGACGGCGGAGCAAGCGGTCCCCCCTCGTCGGGAGGCCTGATGATCACACGGTACCAACGCTCTGGAGGTGTGTCGGGAGGAAGGGGGCGGACCACTTCGATCGGCGGCGGAAGATGCGTGAAGTGGGAGGCACGATTTGCTTGTCAAAGAGGAACTCGCGGCGAGTTGGTCCAGACTGAGCATGGTTGAAGACCGACGACTTTCCTGAGAGGAGCCCAAGAGTGGTGGTCAGTTGAAGCCACCTTCGGGCGAGCCGCGGACGTACGGCAGTGCGTCGATCTCGTTGTCTGGCCACCCTTCCATCGTTCAGTACAATGTCGGTACTAGACGGCCCGACAGCTTCGACCATCGACGAACGCGCGGCGAAGCGGCAAAGACGACGACGACGTCGGCGATGAAGTCATTCACAAAGGCGTGCTGCAAGTCGGTGCCTCCGTTGGCTCCCTCGGCCGCGTCGACCAGCGCGATCGTAGGAATCAGGAGGTTAAGGGCCTCCGGTTCTCTCAAGGGGATATCGAAGAATGCGCCGGCGTCGCAGTACAAGTCGAAGGTGGACCGCTCGGTCGTCGTCACGATGCACGGCCGACCTTCCTCGAACAATCGCGCTCGTTCGGTTCGCAGAAATCGAGACTTCCCTGCTGCGTACGAGCGTGCGCCTCAGTATCTCGGGACGGCAACGAACGCAGAGAAGGTCACGCACCGCACCCTGGTTGCCCGTAAACCACCAATGCCGCGCCATAGGAACCGCGTTCCCCTACCATCCAGTCAATGGTCGCACTTATCCCCTCGTACTCTGCCCGCACGATGTCCGGATGTTTAGGCGCGGCCTTTTTCGGAGGCGAGTCTGGCGCATAGGCTAGATGCAGGACGCCGTCCGTGATGGCGCCGTTGTCCCTTATCCAGTACTGCTCATACAGCGACTTCTGATACATTGCTATGATGCTGTTGCTTCAGTCTCGGTAGCGTTCGAGGAATGCGAGAGCTTCGGGCGACACATGTTGGGATGGAAGGGGTCGAACGGGAGGAGGCGAGCGGGGTTTCGGGCGTTGGTTGCGAGAGGTAGAGAGGGAGGGCAACGACGAGCTACGTTCTCGCTTGCGCGAAGGCTGGTCTGTAATATGCTGGGCGAGACAAGGATGAGGCGGGAGGAAGGGTGAGGGAGAAGTTATCGCGACGCGGCCTGATTCTTCGGTCCCTTCAGCACGTCGAAGCTACTGTTCCGCGCGGTGCAACTGGCGTAATGGCTGCAAAGAGCGGAACGAGGGGGTCGTGTCGATGGCGAAGGAGCGTGAACAGATGAAGACTCATCCACCGTGGTCTGGAGAAGTGGTAGAATGTTCGTATACGGTTCGATAGCGGTAGAGCAGTTATGAGAGCACTACGAGCGCGTCTGGCGAGAGCGACGAGATGGTCATCGCCTCATCAGTGAAACGGCCTCCCTCGTCGCCTCGTCCTCGAGCACCCCTGTCAACCGCTTCTTTGGGCTCATACTGGTTTGATGAAGGCTCAGAAACCGACATTCGTTCTTCACGAGGAGGCAGAGTCGTCCCCAACCTCCCGCTCGACCTCGAGGGAGCGCGCAGTCTCTGCTTCTCCCCACCACCCTCCGCCCTTGACGACACACCTCTCGTACCGCCGCTACTCGCACGACGAAGGCACCCGCACCCCGCCCTCGCATCACCTGTGCGACCTCGACGAGGAGTCGGCGCTCGAGTCGACTGGGGGCGAGAGCGAGAATGACGCTCTCCTCGCCAATGGACGCGGCGCGAGAGGGACGTCAAAGCGGAGGCGGACGCTCCCGCAGAACGGCTATGGAACGTTGGGGAGCCCGCACGGGAACTACTTGACGCTCAACGAGGGAGGAACGCCGTTCCAGCGGACCGAGTCGATTCTTCGCCTCACAGGCTTGATCGACGACCGTGCTGGCGAGTACGAGAAGTTTCGCAAGTCGGACGAGGAGCTGAAGAAGATGCCAAGGAAGGTGCGAAAGTTCTACGAGCGGCAGAACGAGCAACTCGTGCGTCAACGGTTTCTTCCTCATGTAGCCTTGTTCGGCGACGAAGACGTTTCGGTGACCGTCAGTTGCCCATAGGACGCCTTCATCGAGGTCGACGAGATTCTCGACAACGCGCGAGCCAAGGCTGCGACAGGCGAGCTCCTGCCGGTTGGGCCGCACACGTCGGAGAAGCAGGACGATCACCGCGCAGCTGTCAAGTGGGCCATTAACTTCAACCTCGCCATCAACATCCTCCTCCTCATCGCCAAGATCGCTGTCGTCTTCCTCTCGCACTCGATGTCGCTCATCGCCTCGACTGTCGACTCGGCTATGGACCTTCTCTCGACCGTCATCATTTCCGGCACGAGTCGCTACATCGAGCATCGCGACTGGAAGTCGTCGTACATATACCCGACCGGCAAGCGCAAGATGGAGCCGCTTGGCGTGCTCATCTTCTCGGTGTTCATGATCTCGTCGTTCGTTCAAGTCTTTATCGAATCGGTCAATCGTCTTTTCGACAAGAACCTCGAGTTCACACGCTTGCCACTCGTCGCGCTCCTCGTCATGGTGTCGACAATCGTCATCAAGGCGGCAGTTTGGCTCAGCTGCCGAGCGATCAAGAGCGCTTCCGTCGAGGCGTTGCAGCAGGATGCCGAGAACGACGTGATTTTGCGCCTCTCGCGTCGTATCAGACTCCACTGTGCTGACCTCGTTCACCACCCGCAGATCGTGTTCAACTTCTTCTCGATCCTCTTCCCCTTCGCCGGCCAGCTCATCGGCTTCCGCTACCTCGACGCGATGGGCGGTGCCCTTCTTTCGCTCTACAGTGCGTCAGGACTCTCTCGAATGCCTTGAACCTGGTTGAAGAAACCCGACTGCTCGTGAACCTTCTCGCGCGTCCTGACGCAACCCGATTGACCGTCGCAGTCATCGTCGAATGGGTCGGCACGCTTCTCGACAACGTACGCAAACTGACCGGTCGCCGCGCACCTCCGCAAGAACACCAGCGCATCGCCTACCTCCTCACTCGCTTCTCGCCGCTCGTCACGGCAATCCAGCACCTCAGCTTGTACTATTCCGGCGAAGGGATGGTTTGCGAGGTGGATATCGTGTTGCCGGCAAACACGAGCTTGACCGCGTCGCACAACCTCGGAGAAGCGTGCCAGGTGCGTTGGCTTGCGCTCTCATCGCTTGCTGCGGTGACCAATGCACCTTCATCCCCGCAGTACGCCATCGAGCAGCTTAGCGGCATCGAGCGTGCCTTCGTGCACGTCGACTGCACCGTCAACCCGCATTCAGGCCATCTCGAGCGGTGAAGCCGCACGTACTCGTCTCGGACTCGCCTCGCTTTGCAGCCCGCTCGCTTGCATCCACCTCGTCGTCCGTAGCTGTTCTCGGACGGTCCCTGTAACCAGTCCGTGTTGTCGACACAGCACCCCTCAACTTTGCAAACGGGTTCAAGTCTGTTTGGGAAGGTCGGGCTACTACTGATCCACTCGTCCCTCCCGCCGTCCTCCTTGCAGCCTTGCCTCGCATTCTACGGCAGCCCTCGTGCGGAGATTCCGTTTCTTCCTGGCGCAAGACGGATCCCACGTCGACCGCCGCTCGGTCAACGATGCTCGACTTCCCCTCGAGTCTCAGTGGCGGGATCGCAAGGGGACGGGGTGGCTCTTCGTTCGAGTCCCACTCTGTCTGACTGTGGGTTGTGTTCTGCGTGCTTTTGTCGTTGTTTTTGAGTCCCTTCTACGAACGAATCCACCTCGTCGAAGCAAAAGCAGACTCGCTCCTGCGCACTATTATACTCCGAGTTCCCGCCCAGGTGACGCGGCTGGACAGCGACCATGAAAGCGGGCGATGGCCACAATGCGTCTACTGGGCAGCCAGCGTGCGTGCAGACCCTTCCCAGGCCTGACAACCCGCCAGCGTCTCGTGGGCGAGGCGTGGCCCGGGTTGGGCCTGTCTCGGTTCGCTCACCGCCTCCCGTCCCGCTGTTCTCGTTGACCCTGTCCTGCGCTACACAGGCCGCCGGACAGCTTGACAGAGCGCGCGGGACCGACAAACGTGTCCGTCCAAGCGACCCGCCGCAACTCGGGCTCTTCTTCGCCTCCTCCCGCTCGTATACCGCCTGCTCGATCCCTCTCACTCGACAATACGCTCCCGCCGTCTATCGCGCCACGCAGGGCGAGCCAGCAGTATTCGAGGAAGGCAGAGTTGGCGCCGCCCATCGACCTTGCGACTCTCGTTCGTCCAGCCGTCACCGCCGACGAGTACTCTCCGCTCGAGGCACCGCGACTCCCGTTCTCCAGCCGGCGCACGTCGACCTCGACCGCGTCTTCAGAGTCACATTCGCCTCGGCAGGCGCACTCTCGCGCGTCTTTGTCCTCCAGCACCGCCGAACCGGCGCGACCCGCGCGGGTCGAGCTTGCAGGGCGATCGACGCACGTCTCGTCCGATCCCTCCGGTTCAGCCGCCACCAGTGTTCGCTCAGCAGTCGCAGAGAACGAGGAGATGGCGCGCGTGTACGGCGGAGCGGACTTGAATGGATCCGCGCAGGAGGAGCTGCTCGACGAGCCTGAGCGAGGCAACGGCTACGCGGACCCGTACGCGTGGGAAAGGCCTTTGGATGCGGTCAACAGGGTGCGTAGAGCTCTGACCGAGGCGCGGTGCGCCCCTCCGACGCTGCTCGTGCGAGCTGACCCCCGTCTCCTACTCCCTCGATACGTGCAGCACTCGCGACTCCTCGATACCGGACCCATCGCGCCGCCTGTCGTCGATAGCCGCCGCCTGTCACGACTGCCGCCAGGCGTCTCAATGCTCGACCCGTTCGGCTTCAACCTGACGAACGATTCCTCGCCCTACGACCTCGCGCTCTCGGCGTCACAAGCTGGACTCGCGGCAGGGATCACTTCAGCTGCCCGCCAGCCTGCCCGCACCAGCTACGTCGGTTCTCCTGCAGTCTCCTCTACACCCTCCCTCTCGGCTTACCCATCAACATCTAGCACCTCTTCCCTCCCCACCACTCCCTCCCTCGCGACGCCTCCAGAAGGCTTGTTTGCGGCCGGCGCACAGCCGTGGCTCAAACCCCGCGCGTCGAGCGCAGGAGAGCAAGGGATGGGGTACAGCAGGTCGCAGGTGCGGAATGGACTGCTGGCGCCGAACGGGTATGCGAGTCCGAGGCAGGCGAACGGGAGGAGCAAGTTGTCGGGAGAGATAGACGCGGACGTGCGCTCCTTCTCGTTCCGTACGGACGCGACGAGCTTGTACTGACAACGCGGGACTCGTGCAGGCCACGTCAGTCGCATCGACCTCGAAGCGACAGCCGCAGTCCGACATCCCCGGCGTTCCCACCGATGCCGACTACCTCAATTCGAAACTGTATCAGCGCACGCTCAAGGCGCAAAAGGCGCTCGAAAAGGAGCGCGCAAAGGCGGCGGCGAAGGGCAAGCTCTCGCGCTACGACTTGTCCGGTCCTGCGAGCAAATCGACCAGCTCGCTCTCGTCGACGCTCGGTGGATTCGGCGGGCTCGGTGGCTTGCGGAGACGCAGCGGCGAGAGCACGAGGCCGCCCAGCATCATGTCTGCGGCGGGCGTGTCGGAGACGGCATCGGCGCGGAGAGGCGGCAGGAAGGGACTCGGCTGGTTCCGCTCGAGCAGCGAGGCTGCTCTCGGACTCGGCTCGTCGGGGTCACCCGAAGAAGAAAGCGAGGGCTCGATCACGGCGAGCAAGAGTTCGTCGCAGATCTCGATGCAGGCAGGGCGATACGGACTCAGCACTGGCAGTCCACGCCGTGGTGTGTCACCGAACGGCTTCGCCCCGACGCCGATCATGCCGCCGAGCCCTAACTTGCCGAGCGAGGCGACGTTGCGTGCGATGGGCGTGTCGACGGACCAGTTGAGGGCGGCCGCGCAGGCTCCGCAATCGGCGCAGCGTCCCAAGTCTGGCTCGAGGCAGAACAGCAGCGAGAAGAGGAGTCCGGCGAGGAGTGCACATGGTACGCCAGTTGGCCCGCCTAGCCCTGGGCTGGAACAGGCGGCAGCACTGTCGAGACCCGATCGTCCGCCTCCTTCGCGTTCCGCCACCCTCCAACCTTCCGCTGCGACTCCTTCGTCTTCATTGACTCCTCCGTCTACCGCTTCCGCCGCGTCTGCCGACGGACACGCGTCTCATCCGCCATCTCTTTCGACCCTCCCGCCTCGGCTCGCCTCTCGCACCGCTCATCCCGCCAACGTGCCTCTTCCCGCGTCGGTTTCGCCTACTCGTTCCGCTTTCCCTCCCCCGGTACAAGGCGAAGCGCCTCTCGCGCCTCTCTCGCTGGACAACTCGCCCACCATGTCGACTCCTCCAGGACAGATTCCGCCTCCCGTCTCGCTTCCTCATCCACCTGCCGCCCAGCAACAGCCGTCTGCCGCAAGGTCGCGCGCTGCATTTATTCCCACTACCCCTGGCGCTCCAGCGCGTTCGCAATCGCTCGCCAACTCCGCCGCGGAAGAGTCTTTCGCCCCTCCTGTCCAGGTCAAACGGCGCAAGAGCGGCTTCGGCTTTCTCTTCGGCGGATTTGGCGGCGGGTCGGCGTCATCGCAGCGCGGCAGCGCGCAGTCGGACGCGCCGAGCGGGCGCGAAGCGACCCCGACGCCATCTTCCGCGCCTTCTCCGGAGGGCGAGGCGGCGCGGACGAAGGAGCGCATGAATTTACGGATAGCTGAGCGGCAGCACGAGCAGGATCAGCGGTCGAAGACGGCGCTCGGGTCGAGCACGAGCTCGAAGAGCGATTCGAAGTTGGTCAAGGAGCGTACGGGCGGCGGTGGAAGCGGCTTCTTCAGTCGCAAACCTCGTCTGTCAAACGCGACGGCACCGAGCGCCGCGAGTGCGCCGCCGCCTCCCAAGGGTGCCATGGCGCCTCCGCCCGTCAGGCCGAAGAACGACGATGCCACGTTGTTCCACCCGTCGCAGGCGTTGTACCCGTCGCGCGACGCCTCCTCCTCCTACTCTCAATCGGCTTTGCCGCAGATTGCTCAGCAGGGCATTCGAGCCATCAATCCGTCCCCTCGCGTACCGCAGCAAGCACCGCCCAGCGCCAATTCTTCCGACTCGTCGGCCACTTTCGCCAGCCTCAGCTCCTCCGCGTCGACCCTTCCGCCTCGCGGTCAAGCCGCCTTTCCGACCGTCAGCGAAAAGTCACCGCAGAAGAAGGGCGCTTTCACCTCGCTTTTCTCGTCGTACGGCAGCATCCGCGGCAGGACCAAGTCGACGCCGACAGCCCCTCCCGCATCATCGCTCGGCACGAAAGCCCAGTCGAACGGTTTTCCGGCGGATGACAAGGTCTTGCCGGTCCTCCCGCCGCCTACGGCGGACGGTGGTCTCCTGAAGAAGAAGCCACGCGGCCAGTCGCTCGGCGCTGCTGGACAGCCCCAGGCGAACGGCCATGCCAGTATACTCGCCCACCGAAAGCCTTACGCCACGTACGCCTGAGCGTGCGATCCTCCTCTACCGACGCCCTCCGACCGAGACTTCCTCCCTTGGCTTCGCCATGCCACCTTGGCCATCCCACCTTCGCCTGTGCATGATTTCTTACTCGACATGGACGCTCGCCCACCCGCCCACCAACGGATAACAGCCACAATGCGCCTCTCGACTCACCTTCTTCCGCTTAATCGCCTCGTCTCGTCATGACTTTCGCCACCGCCGTACCTTCTTCCCCTTCTTGCCGTCCTTCATCGCATCTCGCCTCGAACGCTTCGTCGCATCGCCCTTACAGTCAGCTCGCGGACACTAGCTTACAACTGATTGAAGTCCTTCTCGTTTCTTGGTTGTACTTCGCATCTTCCGCAGTCATACCTACCTTCACGTTCTTTGCAACGCTACTTTCAGCCAGTCCTGCTCGTTTCTCTGCGTCGTCCCGCAAGAAAATCCAGTCGCGCCCTTTGTTCCGCTTCTGTCGCTCGCCTCACGCTCCACCGCTGCTCCTCACGCCTGCTCTACCTGGGACATATCGTCTGTGCTGCCTGCTACCAGTATGTGCCATCCCTGGGCCCCGCGACCTCGGTCGACGTCCCTCATCTCTCTCGCCAGCACTGCACAGCCCCACATACCCGTGCGACGACGCGACACGGCATCGAGCTGCACAAGCACAGAGTTTCGCCTTTCCCTCTCGACAAACTCTCGGCTCGCGCGTCAACCAAGCTCGCCCTCGTCCAGTTTCCATCCAGAGGCGACACCTCTCTCGTCGAGGTGCGAGCGAGGGTCGAGTTCGTCCCTCGGCGGGCTACATGGCTCGAGCAAGAGAAACAGAGGCTCGAGGCGGAGGAGAAACCAGTCGTCGCAGTGAAGCAGGAGGTCGACGTCGCAGGACGACCGAGCGTCGAGGAAGTTCGCGTGGTAAAGAAGGAGGCTCACCAGCTTCTCACGCTGGATGATGATGACGACGAGGTCCATGTTTTCATCCTTCCGAAGAAGGGGAAGGCGCCAAAGGAGGTCAGGAAGAGGAAGGCATCGTCCGGGTCTCCTTCGGGCGCTTCGTCGAAACGACCCCGGTCGTCCGCCATCATCCTGAACCCAACCCCGACTCCTACTCCACTGCCTCCTCAGCTCAAGGTCGCCGCCCTCATATCTGGCCTTTCGTTTCGCAAGAAGTCGTCTACTACGCCAGTCGAGGCGAGCCCTACCGACGATCTTGACCCGCTGCCCTTCGGTCTTTCCGGCCGGTTATCACAGGCACTCCATCTGAGTCATCGCGCGAGGCCAAAACTTCAAAGCCCGTCTTCGAGTTCCCGATTGATTTGCTCTACCGCTCTAGTTGCCGCCAACCATCTCCTCCTCCAGCTGATCCCGTTGCGCCTGCCCTCAGCATTGTACTAAATCCTATTCTCTCGCGGACACTCACTGGGTACGCGACTATCCCGACTGACGAGGCAGATCGTCAGTTCGTCTTCCGCCCTCCCCCGCCTTTCCCTGTCTTCAGCGCCTTCCCGCCCAATGCCGCCGAGAAGGGGACCGACCCACTCCCGACCTCTCTCATCAACAAGTTCGTCACAATCGCGATTGACGGCCTTTCGACGTCTGTCACCAAGGAGCTCTTGCTCCGCTTCCTTTACCACAACCAGCACCGGCTCGCTCGTCAACCGCTAACCATCAAGCGATCAGACGATGTAGAGGAAGAGTACTGGGAGGACGAGGAAGGCGAATATCTCGACTTTACCGCCTCCTTCTTCAGCGCCTACAGCTCGGCTGAAGACGCCAAGCTCGTCGTCGATGGCAATAACGGCAAAATGTTGCCCAACCTCGAAGGGCATGCCCACACTATAACTGCGTGTCTCGTCCGTGGCGATTTCCCGGAGCAGCCGACGGCGGGACAGCTGCAGGTCGCCCGGCAGAAGGAGCTCGATGTTGGCTGGACATGGGAGGATACGAGTGACGAGGTCCGCAAAATTTGGTGGAAGGCTCGCGATATACCGTACTCGCGAACATGCCCTCGATACGACGCCTCTGCGGACGGCGAGAGGACTATTTCCGACGAGTATCACGCCGGGGCGGACCGGAGCCTCTCGCGCTACACCATGGCGGGACACTGGCACAACCTGATGAACGAAATTCCCAAGGAGACGGCAGCTATATACGACGAGCGACGCACCGCTTGGATACGGTGGACGGAACGGTCGGACGAGGAGGCACTCGCGTCAGGCGAGGAGGAGTCAGAGTGGCCGACGTGCGTGACAAGGGCCACTGAGCGCTACCTTGCAAAGCTCAAGCGTGATCAGGAGGAGGAACAGGCGAAGGAGATGCAGCGCGCGGAGCGTGTTCGCATCCGAGTCGTTGCCGCATTCGGCGGCGCGTCTTCTCTCCCTGCTCCCATATCCTATTGGTATGCTGATATTCGTAGCGCCACAGCACTCCGGGCTCGGCTAGACGCCCTCCCAAGTACCTCGACCGCTACGCTCACTGCCTCGACCTCCAAGGCTACCTCTGCTCTTCTGCCGAGGGAAGCCTTGACCAGACGTACGAACAAGAACAACCTTCTTGGCACGGAGGACACGGAAGCGGCTACCACGACTCCGTCGACGCCGCCAAAAACCGTCGCCTCGTCGTCCACGACCGCTCCAGCACCTCCCCGCAAGTCATCGAGCGCCTACCTCATCTGAGTCGCGATCCTGAGACGACTGGACGTAGATTTCCCGTGACTCTGGAATATCGCTTGCCAGGGCACTCTGAGCGGATGACCTGCGCAAACTGAACTCGCCCGCGAACGCTTCATCAGCAACCCAGCCAAAAGTCCGCTCAAGCCTCCTCAAGCCTTCTCAAGCCTCCTCAAGCCGCTCAAGTCTCCTCAAGTCTCCTCAAGTCTGCAAGTGAGCAACTTGAGCTCAAGCGAGAACGGCTTGCAGACTTCTTGAGCGGACTTGAGCTCAAGTCTCCTCAAGTCTCTCGCTTGAGCGGACTTGAGCAGGCTTGCAGCGAAAGTCTCCTCAAGTGCGCTCAAGTGTGCTCAAGTGTGCTCAAGTGTGTAACAAAATGCTTGCAGGAGTAAGAGGAAACCGGGTTGAACCGGCTCTACAGCGGTGAGAGGGACTAAGGAAAGCGGAAAGAACGAGGGAAGAGAGTCAGTGAAAGCCTAGAAGACGAGAGGGTCGTCGTCGTCGTCCACGTCGTTGCCACCGAAGTCGCTGGGAGGAGCGGAAGATGACGCAGACGTGCCGCTGCGACCGAAGCGACGCATGTTGTACGCGTCGCGGAGGTAGTCAACCAGGCTCATCGAGTGCTTGACCTCGGCTTCAATCTTACGAAGCCAGCGCCAGTGCGTGCGAGCATGTGAGAGGTAACGTTCCGCGCTGAATGTGGTCTTGGTCGGGCGGTTGGCGATCTCGGTGAGAACATGGCGCTCCTGTGGGCAGGGACACGGTCAGTGCTGCTCACAGGCTTGTGAACGGCGGTAAGACCTACAGCGGTGACAGCCAGTGCCAGAACTCCGAAGAAGAAGTCCCGCTCTTCGTGCCAGAACTCGCCATCGTGGTCGGACGGCCGGGCAGCAGGAATGGCCTGCCCGCCAAATGTCGACGACTCAGTCTCGGCGATGATGGCGGCGGCAATGCGGGTCGTGATCGGGCTGCGGAAGAAGTTGGCCGCGTTCGCCACGTCGCCGGATTCCTAGAGGTGGCTGTCAGCTGCGGCTGGCAAACGAAGAAGAGGGATCGAACGCACGCGCGGGTGCTCCCAGAAGAGCAGACACCTGCGCCAATTGTCGAGGAGGTTGCGCGCCGTCAACGTCGCATCCGTGGTGAGGGTTTGGATCTTGCCCTCGTTCGAGACGGTGCCGAGAGCCAGCGACGGAATCAGGATCCGGGTCGTCTCACGCTGGACATTCGTGAGGAAAGCGCAACGCTTGTCGGCGAGCTGGACGGACGAGTGTAAGACCGTGCGCGGGTAGTCGGAGAGAATGGACGAACGTAGTCAAAGACCGGCGCCTGAATGTCGTCGAACTTGAAGTTCTTGCCGAGCACAGTTGGGCCGAGGATGCCGCACATTGCGCGAATCTGGTGCTTTGTCAACCAGAACGAGGCCTCGACGTGAGTGAGGGAGTCCCTCGTCCCGGTCTCAGTCGACACGAGGATGCGGATGATCCACGGAAGTGCTGCATCAATCAACTGGCGCTCTCCGACCGTCATACTGTCCCTCGGGCGGCGAGGTTGTGAGGTGGCGGTAGCCGGAGGAACAGGAAGGACTGGAGCGCGAGCGAGCGAGGTGTCGACTTGGGCAACGACAACAGCATGCTGCTCACAAGCCTTCAACGGCGAGTAGAGGGAAAGACGAGAGGCTGGGATGCACCTGAATGGCATCTGTGGGCACTTGGGTATGTCTGCGCTTCGAGCGCGGCTGTTCGACAGGCTTGACCTGCTCGAGCTCTTCGAGGTCCGACGCCTGCGCTTCAAACGATCAGCTGAGGTTGAGGCGCAAAAGAAAGACGCTGTACAAACCGCGAGCTCTTCTTCCGAGGTCGAGGGGATGTCGCCAATCTCTTCCGTCGACGAAGAAGCGGCGGAATCGACCTCGGTGTCCGAGACTGCGTCCGGGTCCCTACAAATTCCAGATTAGGCTAGGAACTCGACAGTCACAGGCGACGCACATTGAAGGGTGGCTCTTGCTCTCGGCTTTGCGAATCGAGGCTTCAGCGCAGGAGGCAGCCGACGATGACGAGCTCTTGCGTGCAAGCTTGGACTTGAGGACGGCGGAGTCGAACTCCGCATGACTGGAGAGGAGTACAAGAGGGAGGGACGGGGCAGAGGAACTGTCAGTCCCTAGCGAACAAAAATTCGAGAGGATCGCAAAGACCTCGCCCGGCGCTTGAGCTCGACGATAGAAGTGGCCTTTTTGGTGTGGGACGTGACCTTCTTGGACTTCTGCTCCTTGACGGCGAGACGAGCTTGCTTGCGCTCGGCAGCAGTGTCCTTCGTGGCGGCAGTTGCGGCGGCGACTGCTGCTACGGCTGACTTGCGCTGCGGGCGGGCAGACACAGCGGTGGAACCCTCTGTAGCAGTCTGCTTGGAGCGTCGGCCCATGCCAAGCGGTGGCGTGCAGAGTAGCGGGGGACAAGGAAGAAAAGCAGAACCTCGAGGGAAGACCGTGCGTGCGAGGACCCGGCGCGAGACTCGAGCTCGAGACGGCTCGCTCGGCATTCTTGTGCTGCTCGGCCTTCTGCGCTCAGAGCTGAATGCGTGTCATCCCTTGTCCATTCACTGGATGTCTCCGCGTCCTGGACGGCTCTCGTGGCCTCGGCATCCACTGCGCCCGCACACACCCCGGTCAAGCCATTCCTGCCGAAGGGCATAGGTCGACACTGCATGAGCAGCTGTTCTGGGACGGCTGCGATGCTCGCATGCGTGAATTGAATGCGGTCGGCGGACAAGAAGCGGCGGCACCGCGACAATTCCTCCTCGAGCCTTATCCGGATGCGGCATGGCCCTGCAACGATCACGGCGAACGATTAGCACAATACAAAGCCCCTCCTTCGCCCATCTTCGCCCTCAAACAACCCGCCGACCCGCTCTACCCGTTCGACACCGTTTCCCAGTTCCGCTGGACTCGAACGGCGGTCAAGTGTTCCGAGGCCGCTACGGAAGACATCCTGAAGAACCTGGAGCAAGATGTGCGTCCCAGCATGCTGTCGAGCGAGCTGGCAGAGCGAGGCTGATGACACCCGATGATCAGGGACTCGAGCAGCCGTTCCGCAACAAGCCGGACGCGATGAAAGCGGTTGACCGCATCCCGTACGGTGCGTGTACAAGTCCAGCGTTCCGGTCAAGCAGTCTGACAGCGCGGACAAGCAGGGAAGAGCTGGAACCCGTTTCGCAAGGTCACCCTCACCCTCGACTTGGTTGGCTCGGGACTCGTCGACCTGGTGGGCGTCGATGGGTTTGAGTACATCACCGAAGTGAGTCGATCCGTCCCAGGCTTTCTCCCAGCGCATGCCGAGCTTCCTGCGCCTCCCCACCTCCTCCCCGCCCACCGACCCCAACCTTCGGGATTTTATGGGATATGGCAGCGGCGTGGCGGTTCGTCAGTCGCTCTGCGGCTGTAAGAGGTGTCTCGGATCATGCTGAACCCACCGCCGTCCCAGCACGAAATCAAGTCACCCTTCACCGGCGTCCTCCCTCTCTCCCTCCCTCCTCCTGCCAGCCTCTCGCCTGGCGCATCCTGAACACGCCTAGCTGACACAAAAACCATCTGCAGCGAGTCACTGTCTACATGCGCGATACACGAGCTGTTCTCGAACACCTTCTCTCGAACCCCGCCTTCGCCTCTCACCAATCCCTCGTACCGACGAAAGTCTACGACACGGAGCGTGGAAGATGGATTTCCGAGCCCTTTACTGCAGATGGGGCGTGGGAGTTTCAGGTGCGATTGCTCTTCCCCGTCAGCTCGTACCACTCTCCCGCTCTTTCCCCGCCGGCTTTGCCTCTCCTTCGCCTTTCCGTGCTGTTCTGAGTTTGCCAAGTACGAGGCTGCTGACCAATTCTCATTCTCTTCGATGCAGGAGACACTACCAGCGGGCTGGTGCGGAGTGCGAGTCGACCTCGCCTCGGACTCGACTCTCTGCTCGACCGGGACCGGAGGCGCCGCAGAGCATCCAGTCTATTTATCGACTCCCTGCAACGCTGCTCATCTTCGCCGCGGTGACTATGGCGCCAATATCGTCGTCTGCTTCCTGCCCGCCTTCAAGCGTGCGCTTTCCGTTCAATTGCCACTGCTCGCTCGGTTCTCATCCTCAATCTTCTTGCGGATTGCCAGGCTCTGGTCACGGCGAAGACGAATATTTCCGGAGCTACAAGCGCATTGTCCGACATGCTGCGATGAGGTGTGCTCGCTCAGTCTCATCCGATTCCTCGCTTGTAGTTCTCACCTTGCACATACTCCGCGTTGATGCAGGCTGCTACTTGAACCTTTACGCCTACTCCTCGAAGATGGCGCGCTGCTACGCTATGCAGACGGCCATTTCCGGCACTCGCGCGTCTTCTTCGGTCCGCACTCCGCCGACTATCCCGAACAGTGCTGGACTCACTCGATGGTCGAGGGCTGGTGCACAACGTAAGCTAGTGCTACCTGTACGGTGACTGCTGTCGCTGGCACTGATCTGTCGCTCCCGCAGATGCGACTCCCGTCCGACCGACTTGCTGAACATCGACGAACCCGTAGGCGGCCTCCGTTCGGGCGA
Source organism: Rhodotorula sp. ZM1 (assembly GCA_009806315.1). Classification (NCBI taxonomy): domain Eukaryota; kingdom Fungi; phylum Basidiomycota; class Microbotryomycetes; order Sporidiobolales; family Sporidiobolaceae; genus Rhodotorula; species Rhodotorula sp. ZM1. The sequence continues at coordinate 122,512 of QYSD01000020.1, forward strand.
GAAATCCGAAGCGATTCGCCGAGCAGCTCGAGAACTCGACGGCGTACATGCACAGCGAAAATACGCCAAAGAGCGCGGTCTCCACCTCGAGAGGGTCAGTCACCATTCAGCTGCTCCTCACCCCATTTTCCTCCTTCGCTTCCTCGCGCTGACGTTCGCAAAACCCCATACAGCCATGGTACACCGCATTCGGCATTGACGGACATCAACTAAACACCGCTGACCCTCTGCACCAGGTCTTGAACGGTGAGTTAGTCCGCATTCTCCGCTTCCTCCCCAAACTCACTAGCGGTCACCGCAGGGACCATCAAGCAGCTCACGCTCGATCGCCTCGTGCTTCCGTACCTCTTGAAAATCACGGGTGGCGGCCGACGCGAGGCAAACTTACTCAGTCGTCTCTCCAAGCAGTTGGTCTTTCCGCTTCTCGATCTACTGATATTCACGCTGATCGAAACCTCTACAGTCTCTCCCTCATGCCGGTCTTCCCGAACCTTCGCCGCTTTGCGAATGGTATAACCTTCAAGCAATGGACCGGCGAGAACACGCTTGCTTTGGTCGTCGTGCGTTTGCTGTTCTCAATCGATAGCTTGCTCGGCTGACATCGCCATGCAGTACATTTCTGCCGCACTCTTCAACCTGACTGGCGAGGATGTCAATCACGAACGAGCGACCGTTGTCGACGAGATTCCCGAAGTGTTCGCCCTCCTCGCCATCTTCGCCCTCCTCGCCCGCTCATACGAATCGACCGAAGCGTCTCGCTATACTCAGCAACAAGCATACCGACGCTTCATCGCTGTGCGTGCACTGCTGACTGAGTAGTCTGCTCACAAGCTGACCTTCCCAAACTCCAGCTTATCCGCGAACCCGACCTCTTCGACTTTCAGACGACCTTCCGCTGGCCGCGAATGCACGCCTTGCTTCACTACGAGTACTACGCGCTTCAACAGGGAACACCGCCGAACCACGACACCTCGACTTCCGAACGTCTTCACAAGAAGGTCGTAAAGGATCCCTATCGACGCAGCAACCACCTCCATCCGACACAGCAGATCCTCACCACCAACATGCGACAGGACGCACTCGCAGCCTATGCGTGCGTCACCTCGCTCACAGGTCATCTCGGTCCAGGACTTGCTACCTTTGCTTCGGATCCTCCGCTCGAGCACCCGTCGGCAACCATCGTCATGCCGGTGCGAGGAAGTAAGTCTCATATGACCTGCGAGATCTGCGCCAAACTGACGTATCGACGTCTCCGCAGACCGCTACAACCGCCGCCGTATCCGTCTTGTGAAACTTGGGCAAGTCGAAGGCTTTCCTGATCTCTCCGCCCTTGTGCGTATCTCCCGAGAGCTTGCGCAACCTGTCCTGACGCCGCTCCACCTAGGTCATGAGTTTTCTTCGCCAGCACTATAAAGTCGAGATGAACCTTGAGGCAAGTGGCGGGTTAGGCGCCTACGTTTTCAAGAGTGTGCGGGCCGAGTTTCCCACATATCCTGCGGCACCTTTCTACAATCACGACACATGCCGTGCGTCCTCTCATTCGGAAACTCCGATTTGCGCTGACTTTCCCCGTGGACGACGCAGGTGTCGACTCGCACCACATCTACGCCACCGACACTTACTTCTCACGCTCGACAAACACTCGTATACTGCGCTACGATGCTGTCCTCCTTCGCAACTTTCGCCAGCCGGTCAACGCCGGCTATCGAGCTTTCGATGTCGCCCGAGTTCGCCTCTTCTTCTCGGTTCCGCTTCAAGGGCGCGAGGTACAGCTTGCACTTGTCGAGGACTACGAGAAGGTACGTTGTCTCGACGGTTGTTCAAGCGCCAGCTGACTCGCTGTAATGCAGGAACGAGGCGGCAGACCGCTGTTGCCCCTACGCCAGCCGACTGTCAAGCTCGCTGTTGAGCCGACTGGCAAGATTAAGCGGCGCATTGTACGCGTAGCAGACATCTATCGCTCGGTGCTGCTCCTTCCGCTCTTCCAGGACGCCGAGCTGGCGCCAGACTTAACCTTCTCCAACATCCTCTCGCGATGGGGCGAAGCCGGTGGCTCCTTCGCCGTCTCGCTCTTCTCGGATCTCGCCATCTTCAACCTCTTGGGACCTTCGTTGATGTGCTGAAATGAAACTTGGTCAAGACGAGCGGGCGAAGAGCTGTTATCCGCTGTTCTGTTACGCCGTGACGGAGTGAACGCACTCCGACCAGTACAACCCTCGCACTGCTGCTGAAGTTTAAGTTCGCTCAAGTCTCTCAAGTCCGCTCAAGTCTCCTCAAGTCCGCTCAAGTCTCCTCAAGTCCGCTCAAGCCGCAGGCCATTGGCTGGGTTGCTGATGTTCTGCCTCTTGCAATTGCTCGCTTCGCTCAGATCTCGCTTGTACCGACTGTTCCGTCTTGCTCCCCCTTGTATTGTCTGCTAGCAATCCTCTGCCGTACGTTTGTGCTCCCTCACGCGCCTCAGCGTCCCTGCTTCAAGGGTTACCCGCTCGTTGGGTAGCTTTGCCTTAGTTGGCGTAGCTGGAATTCATTTCTCTTCATTTCTCTTCATGCGCCCCACAAGGCCGGCTTCGCCAACAATCAGCAAGGCGAGCGGCGCACACACTCGTAGAGGTCGAAGCAGGTTGCGCGTTGTGCAGTTCCGCGACTAAGACTCTGTCAAAAAAAGTTTGGGCGTCAGGCGGCACGATGGGGTTGCTTGACGAGGAGCTGAAAACGGGTGGAGGAGACGAAGCGACTCCTCCCAGCCCTATCAGGCAGTTCTGAATGGCAGTGACAATGTACTGATATTGAACGACCCCTCGCAGATCCCGCCAGCCGTCCCCTCTCTCAATTCCGCACCTTCTCCTCGACATGACCTCCGCGACTTCGCCATCAGGCAAGCTCGCCTCGTACCTGCGGTCATTGCCCTCAATACGCGAACGCTGCTCTCGCGTCTTCACGCTGGCGCAGGAGGGCAAGCTCGACTACTGGTCGCTCGACCTTTCCCGCGAAGCGGAAATTATCGACTTCGCCTGTGGCCTCATCTCGCGCGACTTTGGCACCGACTACGACTTGATCCCTCCTCACGGGCGGTGTCGACACTTTGTCGGCAACCGCATCGATCCGCTTCTCGCTGCGTGGGACGAGGAGAACGTCGCGCCGCTGGAAAAGGCTCGACGGCTCGTCGACCTGATGTTCGTCAGCGTTCTCATGGACGCTGGCGCTGGCAACGACTGGAAGTACAAGCCGAAGGACGGCGGAGAGCCGATCGCGCGAAGCGAAGGTCTCGCCGTCGGTAGTCTCGAGATGTTCGAGGAGGGCATGTTCAGCGGCAAGGCGGGGCAGCCGCATCAGATTGACGGTGCGCAGGTCTAGCCTGTCACTCTAATCCCGTGCTGACCTGTGAGACCACGCCGTCACAGCCGTTGGCCTGACCAAGATCAAGGTCGACGACATTGCTTCCGCCATGCAAGTCTCGGAAACGAACCCTATGACCGGCATTGACGGTCGAGCCCAGCTGCTCATCCGGCTCGGGACTATCTTGACCGACTCTTCCAGCTCCAGCTACTTCACTCAGTCCGGCACTTCCCGCCCCGGTCATCTCGTCGACTACCTCCTCTCGCACGTGTCGTCGCACATGCTCCCGTCACCTGTCCTCGGCACGAAGATTGCGGTGCAGATGGAGACGTTGTGGGATGTCGTCGTCTCAGGATTGAGCGGCGTCTGGCCGGCCGCGCGAACGAAGATTGACGATGTCAGTCTAGGCGACGTATGGCCCGCCGATTGTTTGCGAAAGCCGGGCGGCAAAGAGGGAGACGAGCTCGTTAGCTTCCACGGGCTGAGTCAGTGGCTCACGTACTCGCTTATTGAAGTGTGAGTCTCGCCGAACCGTCATAGGCGTGCTCTCCTCGGCTGACTCGCTGCCTCTCGATTCCGTAGACTGGAGAAGGTGCTCGCCTGGCAGTTCATCGGCAAGGCGCTGATGACCGGCCTGCCCGAATACCGCAACGGTGTGTTCTCCCGCTACTCGCTTCCTCGCCGACGCAACTAACGCTCTAACCGCAGGCGGCCTCTTAATCGACTTTGACCTCCTCCGACCTAACATTCCCGTCATGCTCAAGTCCTTCAACCTTCCCGTCCGGTCTTCCCCCTCCGACTATCCGTCTCTCCTCGACCTACCTCCCTTCCCGCCTTCCCATTCCGCCATGGTCGAGATGCGCGCAGTCACGATCTGCATGCTCGACCGCCTGCACGCCGGCATCAACAAGAAACTCGGCGTACAGCTTTCGCTCCCGCAAGTCCTTGAGTCGAGCACGTGGAAAGGCGGTCGCGAGATTGCGAAGAAACTGAGGCCAAAGACGGGCGGTCCTCCGTTCAAGTATGTCGCCGACGGAACAGTATTCTAGAGTTGCTATGGTGGTAGTTGTATCGCTTCCACCCGAACTTGCGTGTCTTCTGCGCCTTTGCCGGCGGGTCGGTAAGTCTGCCTTTCTAGCCTTTTTTGCGCTTCATCGTTTCATCTCGATACTTTGACTGCGCTAGCTTGCTACGGTTGGTGCTTGCTACCCGTTCGAGTCCGCCTTTCCCCTCGAGCGGCTTGCCCACTTTGCCCACTCAGACTCTTCACTTTTTTTCTCTTCATCTCCTGGTCCTATTTCCCGCTTCCCATCAACGCTCGTGTCGGCGATGCCTAGCTACCCTTACTGCGAGAGCAATACGAGCCTGATCGCCTCGCTCGAGCTCCAGCGTGCGCCGCGATCGCTCGACTCGCTTCGTCCTGTCAGCAGCTTATCCGGCCTCTCGCGCGGCACACAGCACATCCCGAGGGTGGCTTCTTCGCAGAAACAGTCCGGACGAAACAAAAGATCGCTTCCGAGTTTGCCAGTGAGCCTGCGATGGGGTTCTCGCCGGCTCTCGCTTGGTTTGCGCAAGCTGACCTCCTCCCTTTCTCCCTTAAGAGGGAAGAGAGCGCAATCTTGCGACCCAGATATACTATCTCTTGACGCCTGACTCGCCGAAAGGCAAGATGCACAGTGCGTTCACCGCTCCCACTCTTGCTCGACTTCCCGCGCCTGACTTCTGCTTTCCGTCGCAGTGAACAAGTCCCCCGTGCGCCTGGACCGCACCTTGTCCAGTCACTCGGCCTTGTCAAAGCTCACTTCCTTCCTGCACAGACCTTCCACGTGCTCCATGCCGGCCGCGCTCTTTACACCCTCGTCAAGCCGCTCCCTCCCAGCAGTCCCTGCGGCGCAGAGCCGGAGATTAAGCATTTAGTGATGGGTGCCGACTCATCCAAGGGCGAAGTGAGGCAGTTGTTCGTCGAGGGAGGGTGGTGGAAGGCTAGTGAGATACCGGAGGAGGACTTGGAGGCGAGCGAGGAGGACAAGGAGCATACGGGATGCTTGATCTCGGAAGTTGTTGTCCCAGGTACCCCACCTGTCTTGAGGACGCCCTCAAGAAAGCCTGTACTGACGTACAGCGCAACAGGTTTCGACTTTGAGGATCACAAGTTCCTCACAAAGCAAGAGCTATCGGCGCTCTTCGGCGGCAACGAAGAAGCTGAAGGTTTGCAGAAGCTCCTTCCATACGTCAGGGAAGAGTGAGGGCAGCGAGTAAAGCCAAAGACGGACTGCAGCAAGGATAGACGTCTCGAGATCCTCAATCAAAACGATGCGCAATGCGTATTGCAAGTTAGGAGTGGTATCTATGCATCCGCGAGCTCGATTGCGGGTCCCGCACTAGAAGCGAGCATGACACGAGTGATGCCAGCTGCGAAAGCCAAAGGTATCAGCGAGACGGGCTCCTGAGATGGCGCAAATGACAGAGACGCACGTCGCCTCTGCCGCTGGATAGGCCCACCCTTGTTTGCTCCCGTTCCACCGATAGCGACATCCGAAACCGAGGCGAGAAGCGTGTGAACGTTCTCTGCTAGCTGTTGGGGGTTGAAGTGCAGGCGGCCGACCACTGCAGAGATCGACTCTGTCAGCACCGCACGCTGAAAAAAGAAGACCAACGCACCTGCTCGCACAACACCCCTGTTGTCACCCTTCCAGTCCAGACCTCCTCGCGCCTCCTTGACCGCCTCGGCAACATCCTCCGTGACCGTCCCGCGCTTGGCACTGGGCATGAGACCCTTCGGACCGAGTGTCCGTGCCAGGATCGGGTTCCGTTGAAAGAGCGGGAGGAGCTCGCTGGTGGTAATAAGCTTGTCGGGGCTGATCTTTCCGAGGATGATGTCGTCGACGAGTTCCTGTCCGCCGACGATATCTGCGCCCGCCTGTCGCGCCGCCTCGGCCTGCCTACCCGATGCAAAGACGACGAGCACATCGTGCTTTGCCTTGTTGGCACACGAGTGAGGGAGGAAGGCGCGGCCTCGAATGGCGTTGAGCTGAATTGTGCCGGTGGGCTTGACCTGAACGTTGATGTCGTACGCCAAATTGGGCTGAAGTGGTGTCCATGCCTAGCGTGCCCGAACAGCTCGATCAGCCTCTCGTGGCCTCGAGATGAAGCGAAGCGATGAGGACGGACCTGCAACACCTTGGCCGCCTCGTCAAGCGGCAACCGGATCTTGCTCTTGTCTGCATGCGCTCCCTGGCCCATCTCCGCCCTCCGTTTCCGCTCGAGCGTCACCTTGTGCAGCGCCGAGTAGACGCGGGCCTTCTCTGCGGGCGCGGTGGTCGTGAAGGCGCGGGAGGATGAGGGCGGCGCGCGGGCTGACGCCGAGGGCACGAGTTGGGCCCGTGAGGATACCAGCAGAGCTTGCGCACGCCGGGAAACCATCGTGAGCGGCGAGAGCGGTGTCGAGAGGGTCGACCTGCGCGAGGAGCGGAAAGCGCGAGAGGTGAAGTCGTCGACCTCGTTTGCAACGGGGTCAGAGGCCGCTTGGGCGTCGTAGAAAGTGCTCAAGCAGTCATTCTACAGACTGGCCCAGGCAAAGAACCCAGCCGAGCGAGTTGCAGCGACTCCTCCTGGTCGTCTGCCTTGCAAACCGGCGAGAACAGCAGGAATCTAGTTCATTCCGGCGCTCAAAAGAGGTACACAGCATCGCAAAAGGCAACCCGTCCCACTCCGACACTCAGGCGCCCACGCCCTCTCACGCCTCGAGCGAGTCCCGCTTCTTTAAGTACGACAGGCGGTCCTGCTCCCGCTCAGGCCGCGACAACGCACTCCTCCTTCCAGAATCCGCGCCAAAGCCGCCAGCGAGGTCAATCGTCCCGTAGATGGCGCCGGTGAAGAGCGCGAGGCCGAAGGCGGCTGGGAGAGACCCTTTCCAGAGGCCGATGACGAAGCCGGCTGCTGCGCCGCCCGCTGCGCCCGCGACGCCGTTGTCGTGCGACTCGATTAGGTTGGCGACCGCTGCGTTGCTGACGCCCAGTGTCAAGCCGACAGAGCCTGCGGGCGAGGACGTGTGAGCGATTCTCGCAAGCTCGATTGTCCACGTGGACGGCTCGACACGGTGCTGTGAACGCCTTCTGATGTCTTTTGCACCGGGAGCGCGACTGTATAGAAGCGAGACGCACCGAAGGCGGGGATCATCCATCCAGTCCGCGTGAAGACGCCCAGCGCGCCTCTGTTATGGGTCTGGAGAGCGTTGGCCACGGACGACGAGAACAGTCCAGCACCAGCCCCGAACGCGAGGCCGTCTGCGCCGTTCGCGACGAGCGAGCTGCGGTGGTAGGCCTTAGGGAGCTGGGTCGGTTCGAGCGGCGGGAGGAATGATCGGGGCGGGAGGGCGATGTCCTGCGTTTCCCGAAGTTGTTCGTACTGCTTCGGCATCGTGGCACCCTGCGCGCGCCGGCGTGAGAATGGGAAGGGGGTTGGCGAGGCGGGGTGATGAGGAGGACGAGAGGGCTGGAGTTCGTTGGAAGGGCAGCAAGCAGGTCAGCGTGGGTGTACAGTAGATTGGGACACTAGCTAGACCCACTCACGGATCCGCTGCTGACTGTGCGTGAGACGGTGACGGCCGACTTCTCGTGACCCTCTCGCCGACAAAGTTGCCCTCTCCCTCACCCTCTCACAGCTTGGTCTGCTACTCTAGTGCTACAGAATGAAGGTTGTATACGTCTCAAAGGAAGGGCGCGAGCTGCAGGACCGCCCTATTCCCTCGCCAGGCCACGACGAGGTCTTGATCCGGAGTAGGTCCCCTTTCCGTCTCTCAACAAGGCTTCCACCTCGTTGCGCGCTTAGCCGGTCTCGGTACACGACGGGAAAAGTGACATGAAGCTTCCTTGTCGGCTGTCAGGCCGGAAGATGCTGCTACACTGCTAGACGCTGACCGAAGTGCGGACAACTGGGTCGCTCAACGAGGCTATCGAGCTGCATACTGACACCTTCGTCGAAATACAGATGTCGCCGTCTCGAGCAACCCGAAGGACTGGAAGATTGTGCGGCCCTGCTCTCCCGCGATACCTTCTTCAAGACCTGACTTTCGCTCGTTCGCCAGCCCTTCTACATGGCGCCCTACGCCGCCGTCGAAGGCAACGACGTCGCAGGATACGTCGAGAATGTTGGCGAGGGCGTCACCAAGGTCAAGGTCGGAGATAAAGTCGCGGCTTTCACCCGGATGCGGACTGACGACAAGTACGGAGCGTACGCCGAGTATTCCGTCTCGCCCACCAACACAACTTTCCACCTCGGCCCCAAGACGTTGTTCGAAGATGCTGCCGCCCTCCCGCTCGCGTACAGCACGGCTGCGATCGGCCTGTTCAAGCGTCTTGGTTTGAGTGAGCCGGACCAGCCAGGTCAGCGAGACGGGGCGCTGCTTGTCTGGGGCGGCGCGACAACTGTCGGCGTTTACGCTATTCAGCTCGCGAAGGTAGCGCCCTCTCGCCCTCACTCGTGTCTCCAATGCACCTTTCAAGCTGACTTCCCGGCTCGTCACGCCCCGCAGAAAGCCGGTTACCACGTCGTCGCCGTCGCCGGCTCTTCACAAGCCGTCCCCAAATCCTACGGCGCCGACGAAGTCCTCGACTACCGAAACAAGTCGTCTTCCTCACTCGCCTCCGAGATACACCGATCTTTCGGCGGCAAGGGCGTCAAGTATGTCTACGATGCCGTGTCGGAGGGTACACTCGACGTCGTCGCCGAGGCACTCAAGGACGTTGAGGGAGCGAAGTACACCTATGTCCTCACCTACACTGAGGAGCAGCTCAAGAGCCTCCCTCCGAACGTCCACGCCGAGCGGACGCTCTGTGCGACGGCCTACGGCGAAGACTCGGACTTTGCAGAGAAGTGGTTTGACTGGGTTGGCAAGGCCATCGAGAGCGGAGCGTTCCGGGCGCAGAAGGTGACAGTCGTGCCGGGCGGACTCGGGGGCGTCAAGGAGGGCTTGCGGAGGTTGCAGCAGGGTGAGGTGCGAGGCGAGAAGCTTGTCTACAGGATCAAGGACACGCTGGGACTCGCTTGAGAGGCTTGCAATGATGAGCGGGATGCGAAATGCGATTGCGTGCGAGAGGAGCGACAGACGTAGAGAGAGCTACAACAGGATGGAACGACACGAGAGGGAGAAGCTGCGAGTCTAACGATAGCAATGCTGGGGATCTGAGTTTTATGCTTCGCGGACGACAATTTTCGACTGAACCTCGACAATCTTCTCTTGTGCTCCGCCCCGGTCTGCCTCGCGTTTCTCCTCCCCAGCCAGCCTCCGCTCCAAGCCCTCCCTCGCCAGCTTCCTCAGGTTCTCGACGTATCTGGTCGGACCGCGATACGAGATGCCGTCGCCAAGAGGAAAGCGAGCGGCGAGGTCGGACTCGTCGAGCTCGACGCCCGCCTCGCGCGCACGCTCCGCGGCGGCTGCGACGTCGGCAGGGGTGATGCCGGCGGGGAGGATGACGCTCGAGAAGATCCGCTGGAGGCTGCGGGTGTCGGCGAAGAAGGCTGCGATGGCGCCGGCGGGAGTAGCGCCGCCCGCCTTCGTATTCGACGACTCGACATTGTAACCGACCTGCCAGATAGGGACCTCGGCGTCGCGGTTGAGGAATTCGGAGAAGGCGTTCTTGCCCTTGCTTCGCCGCTCGACCGAGACGGGACCCTCCTGGAAGACGCCATCGAGGTAGTTGGACCCCTTGAGCTCGAGCAGAGTCATGTCGATTCTTTCAACGAGCCCCGCCAAGACCTGCTTCTTGTCGTCACCCTCAAGCCCCGCCTCTTCCGCTCGCGTCTCGCCCTCGTTGACGCGGGCCATCTCGCGCTGAGGTGCAACAAAGACTCGTAAGACGTCCGAGTCCTCCTGCGCCGCGAACGTCAAGTTGATCGTCTCGTCGGGGTAGCATTTGGTCGCCTCGGTGAGGATGTGCTCGAGGGCGCCGAGTGACAGGCGGAAGACCTGGTCGCCCGCCTCGGGCGAGCCGAAGAGCGCCTCGTCCATCTCGGCGATCGGCACGTACTGGAAGCCGAAGAAACGCTCGGTTGAGTGGTAGGCGACGAAGATACCGTCCATGCCGCCGATCCGCGCCTGGAACTGATACTTGAGGAAGGCCGAACGGATGAGGTCCTGGGAGGGCGAAGCGCGTCAGCCTGTGGCAGGGGGCGTAAAAGAAGCGCAACGTACATAGTACTCCCGCTCGAACGACTCGTAAGCGCCCCGCAACCGGTCAATGGTGTAGCCAGCGGCGGCCTCCCAGTTCAAGCGGTCTTGTCGGACGGCGACGGTACTGCGCGTCTTCAAGTCAAACGTCTTGTTCGGAAGGTACTGGTTGCAGGCGTCTAGCTGGGAGCGGAGAACCATCTCCTTAGTCTGGAGGATAAAGAAGCGTCAGTCGCACGTACAGGTCGACAAAGCGGGATCTGCGCACCTTGGCGTAGTGGTAAGCTTGCCGAGCGTCCGCTTCGGAAGGTGCGGGGTCTTCGGCACCGACGAGGAACCGCTTGAACTCGCTCGCCTCGGTCGTCAACAGCTTCTCCATGAGGTGGCCCTGCACGACGCAGCGTCAGCGACTACAGTCGGGACCTCCAAATGTAGCTAGACACTCACGTAGTCGCGCAGAATGTTCAAGTCGGCGGTCTTATCGATAGACTTGTCCGCGTCTATGGCGTACCGTCCATCGCTGTAATTGAGTACGACCGAGGCTGGCAGCTTCTGGCCAAAGCTGAAACCGCTGTCCTGCGTAAGTCGAAGAGAGCGTGAATGCGTATATATCTGACGATGGACGTTCGAGCGAAACTCACACTATCCTCGAACCCTTGGCTGAGCATATTCAGGTTGACCGGCTTGAATTTGCTGAGCCAGAAGTAGATCTGCGGACTTGATGTCAGTCCTGACCACAGGATGCGCGCGGCAGCAGACGAACGCACCTGGCAGAGCATGCCGGTCGTCGAACTCGTACTCCCGACAAACTTCCTATCCTCCTTCTTCGCCAATCCCTGCAACGCCTCATCCTTCGAACTCGTGATGTACTGCGGCAGTTTCGAGAAATCGAACTTCTCGATCGGCGGGACGTTTTCGAGCGTGTCGCGTGTAAAGTTGTACACGCCCGATCGAGGGTCTTGGAGAAAGTGCACGCCCGGGTTGAAGAGGACGCGGTCGAGCGAGTGTGCGAGAGTGGCGACGGGGACGGGACCGCCGGGAGGAGGGATGGAATCGAAGGAGACGTTGCCAGGCGTGAGGACATGCTTGTAAGTAGAGATGTCAATCGCTTCGACAGGCGGCTCCTCGGGCTGGTTTAGCGTCGGGTCGCTGCCGTCCCCGGCCCTCGCCTCAGACTTCGACTTCTGCCGGCGAGCTGCACATGGGACGAAGATCAGGACGAGAGTGCCGCGAACTGGGACACAAGGTACGCACGGCCGGTTTTCCTCGCCTGCGGCAACAAGCCCGCCAACTTGGTCGTGGCAAGATTCGGCTTCCACCACTTCTCCTTCATCAAGTCCTTTTCCTCCTTCACAGCATCACGCATCGCCGAATCTCCTCCGACCGCGAGCGATTGGGCGATCTTGTCGAGCAAGAAAGGGCCGTTCCGATCTCGAGGCTTGGGAGCGTTAGGGTCGATGACGCGGGACGCGTTGCCGTTGGAAGCCTCGATCTGCACGATTCGCGAGCCGTAGATGCGGATGGCCTGCTCCTGCTCGGCGAAAACGCAAGAAACATGGCGTCAGCTTGAAGAAATCACGGTGGAGAAGCTCAAGCGTTCACACACCATGTCCTGCATGTCGCGCGGCCATTGCGCCTCCAGCTCGCTCATCAAACGCTCGCGATCCGCATTCCGGTCGATAGGTGCAGGTCGAGCGGGTGTATGCCGAGGGCTGGGCTGTGTGCCATCGGCGAGATGTGCCGGAACATCGCTGGAGGTACGGGAGCGGGTGACGGGTTCGCTGGGAGCAGGTGTTGCTTCGGGGGCCGAACATGAAGGGGCATTTCCCTGCGAAACGTGAGAAGTCAGCAAAGCTCATGAACGATTCGAAGCAAGTGAGCCGCGCAACGCACGGTCTTCGAAGGAGAAGCACTGTGGAAGAGCCCGTTCAAACGCAGCACGGACCGATAGCGCTCAACCTCCTCGGTTTTCTGCCCCGCCGTCATCGAATCCCACGGCCGCAACCGTGCTTGGAGAGCCGATATCCGCCCTCGCAGAAGCTTGAGCTCCTTTGAAGGGACCTCATTCTTCGTTTGGCTAAGGAATCTTCGCGCGGCGAAGGTGAAGCGCTGGTCGGGCGTCTGCGTGCGGTCAATTCATCACTCGTCAGCAATCTCTTGACCTCTTGTCGAGTCTCGCGGGAATTGGCGCACCGGTCCAACCATCTCACCTCGCGCCAACACACTGTCGACCTCTGCCCGAAGAGCTGCCTGACTGTCATCCGGCCCCTTTGTGTGGTTCGTTACTCCCTCCTTCCCATCTCGCTGGCGTCGTACCACAGCACTTCTCCCTCTTCCCTTGGACGCCGTTTCCACCTCCTGACCAGGCGATCTCGAAGACCTGTCACCGCTCTTCTGCCGTCTAGGTCTCGCATCGGACTTCAGTCCGAGTCGGGGAGTCGTATGAAGCTCAGGAAGCGGCACTGAATGCTGGGCGGCGTGTGGTGCGGGTGCCGAGTCGAGCTGGATCGAGGGAGATATGGCGAAGGTGCGGCGGGGGAGGGGCGGCAGCGGGCACGTCCGGCACCGCCTCGAACAGGTCCTTACTGCCGAATGGAGCGCTAGCATCACGCGCAGCAGTCGCAGGCTCGACAGGAGCGAGCGGGCGTGACGAGAGAGCACACGAGCTTCACTCGAGCGACGAGGGGACCGAATCACCGCGCAACCGCGTCGTAGGCCAATTCTGACAGCGTAGCACGTCTAAGAAGAAGCTGTCCAAATCATAGCAAGCGCGACCTACGACTCTCGAGGCAGTCTGGCGCTCTCGCTCCTCCTCGACCCGCGAGAGCAGCGGTGGAAGGCATCGACGTCGTCTGATCGACGCGGTGACCCCTGCAATACATCGATAACGCCCAGGTGTACCCTCTCCGCCGTCACCACTTTCCGTCCGAGTGCCGTGGCGCGCTTGCCGTCCTCCTCCATCAGATCGCGGTCGTCGATGAAGGCGGCGTTCGACCGTTGAAGACGCCCGCGTCGCCAGTCGCTGGACGAGTCGAGTTCGCTGGACTGACAGGACACGTGAAAGCGCTCACTCGAGTGACGCAGTTGGTGGTGTCCTTCGCCAACCTGCTCCTGCCTTCGTCCGCCGCCGTCGTCCCGCTCGACTTTGCTCATCCCCGCTGGTTCGCGATGCTGAGGGACCTGAACGCTGCACACAGCGCACTTCGGTGGGCTTCGCTTCGCAGCGCACCCTCTGCGCGAGTTCTTTCGTTCCCTTCCTCCTCATCCGCTTCCCTCCCGATCAGCGGAACACCGCGACCATCCCGCGCATATTCGTCCTTCACCAGCTGGAACCCACACACCGCACATTCGCAACGCTCTCGCGTCCTCATGACCGTCTCTGTCGCCGCCGGACTCGCAGCGGCGACAGGCACCTTCTCCCTGTACAAGTCGGCGAGTCCCCTCCCATTAATGCTGCGACTTGACTTGCCGAGAGCTGACCGATCCGACTTCTCGACAGCCCCTGGATCCGCTCGAGTGTGAGGAGCAGAGACCCATGTCGGCTCAGGGCGGCCGGCCATCCTTCGTTGTGCGTTCGCGTCCGCATCCGTTATCTCGCCCAGCTCACCCTTGTTCTCGCATGGACAGCCCGCTCCGTCTGTCGACCTTGACGACACCTCGATCCCGATGCGACTGCGCATGATTCACCACATCAAGTCCCTCCAGTCGACCATCTGCGAAGCGCTCGAATCGCTCGAGCCGTCCGGCCAAAAGTTCAAGTCGTCATACTACCTGCGCGACGCGTCCAAGGGCTTTGGTGACTCGCGCGTGCTCCAAGACGGCGGGACATTCGAAAAGGCCGGCTGCAACATCTCGGTCATCAAGTCGACACTCTCTGTGCCCGCCGTCCGCCAGATGCGCGCCGAGCGCTTCGACTGGTGGGACGGCGTCTCGGAGCTGCCGTACTTTGTCGCCGGTTGCTCGCTCGTCGTCCACCCTCGCAACCCGCACGCACCGACCATTCACTTCAACTACCGCTACTTCGAGATCCAAGATCCCAAGGACCCGAACGGCGAGCCTAAAGCGTGGTGGTTCGGCGGCGGGACGGACCTCACCCCCTCGTACCTGTACGAGGACGACGCGCGGCACTTCCACGGCCTGTACAAGGAGGCGTGCGACCGACACGACGCGGGCTACTACGCTCGTTTCAAGAAGTGGTGCGACGAGTACTTTTACATCCCGCACAGGCAAGAGTCACGCGGGATTGGCGGCATCTTCTTTGACGACTTGAGCGAGGGTGACCCCGAGGCCATCTTCAAGTTTGTCCGCGACTGCTCAAACTCGTACCTCCCCGCGTACTACCCGATCGTCGAGCGACGGAAGGATCAGCCATTCACCGAGGAGGAGAAGCGCTGGCAGCAGCTGAGGCGCGGACGCTACGTCGAGTTCAACCTCGTCTACGACCGCGGCACCAAGTTCGGCCTCGCGATGAAGGAGCCCCGCACCGAGAGCATCCTCATGAGTCGTGCGTTTGCTCTTCCATGGCTCCACCTCCTTCATCCAGCTGATCCGCGCTCGTTCCGACAGTCCCGCTCACCTCGCGCTGGGAGTACGAGCCCGATGTCGGCACCGTCGAGGGTACACGCGAGAAGAAGATCCTCGACATCCTCAAGAAGCCCGTCGAGTGGGCCTAGAGCTAGCGCTCAACGTCCTCCCTCTCTTTGCACCGCATGCATACCCGTCTCCCTTCCTCCATTCTCATGTCGTACATCGCATCGGTCCTGTCGCAAGTTCTAGTCGTTCCTCGCCCCTCTTTTCTCTGCAAATGCTTCCACCGGATTGGTACAAAGGGCATGCAATGCGAGGAGAGAGACTGAACGGCTTCAAGCCTTGGGAGCGAGGTTCTGAGGTCCGGGGACACGAGGCTCGCCAAGAGGCGTGACGTAGCATCCGCTGATACCGCCGTCGACTTTGAAGTCTGCGTAGCGCGACCAAGGATTCAGCGAGACTCCGAGGGGAGAGAGGAGAAGAGGGCGATGACGGACCGGTGCCGGTGATAAAGGAGCTGTCGTCCGACGCGAGGAACAGAGCCGCCTTGGCCTGCTCGACCGCCTCGCCGAAGCGACCCTGCGAGTGTAGACGCGCAAGTCAGCTCCTGGACAAAGAGCGAACGAGCGCCAAGGTCCGAACGCACCATCGGAATGTGCACCATCCTGCGCTCCTTCTTCTCAGGCGTGTCAAGGAACGACATGAGCAACTCGGTCTTGAGCGGGCCGGGGCAGAGCGAGTTAAGTCGGATGCCGTCGCGCGCGTGCACCATGGCGAGTTCGCGAGTCATGGCGAGGACAGCACCCTTCGAGGCGGTGTAAGCGAGCTGGGGCGTCGCAGCGCCCATCAAGGCAACGAAGCTGCGCAAGGAGGAGGATGAGCTGGCGAAGAGCGGGAAAAGCGCAAGAGCGGCAGGTCACCTAGCGGTGTTGATGATCGAGCCTCCCTTCGGGTTCTTGAGCATCGCCTCGATGGCGTACTTGCAGCCCCACCAGACGCCCTTCAGATTGCTGCAGCGACAATATGAGTCAGACGAGTCCGTGGACGCGGGATGAGTGGACGATTGGCGTACACTGCGGAAGAATGCAGGTCAGCTCAAGGGAACTGAGCAGATTCAATCTCGAGACGCACTGTTCATCGTCAAGTCCCAGATGCGTTCCTCAGTGTTCAGCGCGTTGTCGTCCTGCGGGTGCATGATGCCGGCGTTGTTGCTGAGTGAGGGAGGGGAAAAAGGAATGTGGGATTGGGAGCAAGAACTGATCGTCAGCATACTGCGCATCGCGGGACACAGGACGACACAACGGACAAGATGACATCGAGCTTGCCAAACTCCTCGACAGCCCTTGCAACCATTGCCTTGATCTCCGCCTCCTTGCTCACATCGCACTTGACAGAAATCGCTTTTGCCGCGCCGTTGACCTGCTTCTGGATGGTCTCGACAGCGCGCTGGGCAGCCTCTTCATTGATGTCGGCTGCGACAACGTGAGCTCCCTCCTGCGCGAAAACGAGGGCCGTCTCGAGACCGATACCGCTGCGAAAGGTCGCAGTTGGGTCAGCGCTCGCTTTCATTGACTGACAAGAACGATGACGACTCACGCGCCAGCGCCAGTGATGATGCAGACCTTGCCGGGCAGACGTAGAGTGGCAGACATTGTCGATCAACGGGTGGGGGGAGGAAGACCGGGTGGAAGCGTGTGGGTGATGCGAGTGGGAGCTTAGGTCTGTGTTGAAGGTAAGGCAGTAGCTAGCAGGGTAGCCAGGCGAGTGCAGTGAGGAAAGGGAGTCCAACTCTTCGGGCACCACACTTGGAAGAGGTCGACCTCGAACTGTAGGCTCATAAGCTCGTGCGGGCAAGGCTAGACCGGCTTTATCTCTCATCTGGTCCATAAACCCTATCGCGACCCTCGCACCCGGCCTCTTGTGGGGACCGCTCCTCTCGCCGGACTTCATCTCCTTAACCGACCACATCATCTACACTCGCTCGAAGCGTCCCGCTCAGAGGCGCACCGTGATTCGTCTAGCCTTCTCAGCGCGCCCACGCCGCCACGAACGATGGCGAGCTCCGCAACGTCAACCGCGGTCAACGGAACGCATCCGACCTCGCCTCGAGTCGCTTTCCTGGGTCCAATCGGCACTTACACGCATCAGGTGAGTTCCGACACGCAACGGCTGAGCTGCTGTCTGCCCGTTGACGCGCTTCGCTTCGCAGGCATTGTGCGAGTTCTTCGGGGAGTGCGAGTTAGCGCCGCAGGCCCGGATAGCCGGTTCGCTCCATGCTCCTTTCTCGCCCTTCGCGGCTCTCAGCCAACTTTCAATCTCACAGACGTCTTCACCGCCGTCTCGAGCGGCTCCGCATCCTACGGCGTCGTACCCATCGAAAATTCGTCATTCGGACCCGTCGATGAGACGACAGAACAGCTGCGAACGACAGAGTTGTCGGTACGGGGGATGCTGGCGTTGCGGATAGGTCATGCGTTGATGGCGAGTCGGAAGGCGGAGAAGGGCAAGCTGAAGCGGGTGTTCAGTCACGAGCAGGTGCGTTGGGCCGCCTCCCGTTGGCCTCCACTTTCGCGTGGCTGGAGTCTTGATATATCTTCGCCCGTCTCAGGCCATCGGTCAATGTCGTCGATACCTTGCCGAGCGATATCCAGACGTCGAAATCATCCCGGTCAACTCAACGGCGCAAGCAGCGGAACGAGCGGTGGACGACCTGGAGGCGCTGGCGATCTGCTCGCTCAAGTGCGCGGAAGTGTACGGCCTAGATGTGGTGGACACAGACATTCAGGACGCTGGCGAAGGTGCGCTTGCCCTTGCTTCTTCGCTCGTACAACGGCTCACGCTTCGCTCCTTGCAGCCAACACGACGCGCTTCATCGTACTTTCGCAGTCCAGCGTACCCTTACCCACACGATATCCTATCAGCTGATCCAAGACCGTCTGTACAGCGCCAGAGCAGTAGAAAAGCGAGTGTCCAGCAACTTCTGTGTCAGCGGAGAGGAATGCTCAAGTACTCTCAAGCGTTCGACAGCCCTTGGAAGCTGGCCCTCCCGCGGCTTTCGACGAATCGGCGCGATCCCCGCACGGCTCGCGAAGCAGGATGTCTTAGCCTTGAGTGATGCGACGTCTGCCCTCGACAGACGCATTGCACGAACAGGAGAACAGAAGCAAGAAGGGTAGGGATAGACTGCTTGCTACAAGCTCGGAGGTAGTAGATGGGAATGCGGGCGGGCGGACGATTCACAGGGCAACGTCGTCTTCTGCGAGGTGTAGACTCAGTGCATGCCAGTTGCAGCAAGAAAGTACGAAAAAGCACCATTCGAACCACAGGTAACGAGGCAGCAGGTCACGCTTGTATAGGTACGAGAAATAGGACTCGCACAATTCGACGTAAGGCGTCGCGAACCTTCAGAAGTTCGACGAGTCCATTCAGCAAGTACCTGACCTGGTCGCTGAGCTTGTTTTTGCTGACGATCTCGAGGGCACAGTGCAGGACGACGTGCTGTATTCGCGGTGTACGAGCCTGACGCAGCGATTCGAGCAACGTTGAGTTAGCCGCCTCGGGCTACGGCGCAGTCGAGCGCACAGACAAACTAGGTGGGGTCAAGCGATGGCGACCGCAGTACGGCTGAACTGGGCAGACCATCGCAAGCGCGGCGACGCAAGCTGGACGATGGGCAGACGTGGGTCAACCAGGATGAGCCGTCCGCTGGGAAGTCCGCCACTCGTCGATACTACGAGTTGCTGCAACTTCCGAAGTGCGAGGAAGGCACTCGTCACAATCGTGATGTCGAACGTGCATGCGACCTCCATCTCGAGGTTGACGAGCGTGTTCGAAACTTCTGAAATGAGGCGCAAGATCGAGGCCGGGTTCTTGGTTTTAGAAGCGCAAGATTTGTGATGCGAGAGCTGAGTCTGATAGAGCATGGGCGGCAAGTCGTGGTCAAAAACTGGCGTGTCCCTCAACCCCTGCAAATCAACGATGCGCAATGTCGGTTTTTGCGACAGTTCAAGCACTTCCGACAGGCGAAAGAAACCTCGGAGTGCGCTGCATAGAGGCAAGCCTCGAGTCTCGTTCGCGGACGAAAGACTCGAGCGCGGCGGCGAGGCCAGCGTGCGCATGTCAGTCAAAGTCACGTAGGATGACGTGCTCGTCCATGGTGCAAGTCTCGAGAATCTGGCTCATGACAATCGGCTCGGTCATCTCGAAAGCCTCCGCAAAGACCTCGCCGTTCTGGTCGACACTGACCCAAACTGCACGAGCTTCGTTCGCGAATTCTGGTGTGCTCGTGATGCCTGCCGCAAGCTGTTTGCACTTGCAAAAATCGGAGTCGACAAAACGGAAGGGGACTCGTTGAGCATGCGCGCGGCAATCGCGGTCAGACGAGCGCGACCGTGAGAATGTCCTCCGACAGCAGGCTGATGGGGGGAACGTGATGAACTTGGCGACCCAGAATGACGAGATCCTGGCTTGATTGGCTGTAGTCGACGAGTCATCCGAAGATCTGCGTGAGCAGCTCAGGCGGGAGCCTCTGTGCGAGCGAGAGGGGCGGCATGGCCTCACTTCAGGCGGGCGTGTCTACGAGTGGGAGAGCGTTGTTTTTTAAGCCGTGTAAAGGTGTCTGTGTGCTAATTGGGTGGTCGCACTGTCTGCTGGTCGAGTTTCGAGGCTTGTGTATCGTTCAACTGATGAGCCTGGATGGCGAGGGAGTGAGTGACCGAGAGGAGAGCGTTGCGCACTCCACGACCTGTTCCGGTGAGCAGAAGAGCATCCCACAAGCCTATCACATCACTCTGAGCAGCCCAACAAGCGAGGGAGCCGAACAGTTCTCCTCCAACCCTGCTCTTCCCTCCTCCTCTTCACCAAGGCGGGCTCATGCCACGCGCCTCGACCCCTGCTCACACACTAGACTCCTCAGCTCCCTCCTCCTCTGCGGCAGGGTTCCGAGCGCCTTCAAAGCGGTCTGCTGCGAGGAGGGCGAGTGTGAATATCGCTCGCTCGCGGGGGAAGGGGAAGGAGCGGGCTCAGGAAGAGGGGGAGGAGTTTGCAGAGTGGGATGAGGGAGACGAGGGGTATGCGCCAATGGCTAGGCAATTGAAGGTTCGGAAGAGGAGGAGGAGGAGTGGGGGACGTGAGGGAGCGGGTGTGAAGCGTTGGAAGGCTACGAGGGACGAAGAGACGCCTGAGGTGGAAGAGGAGGGCGAGGAGGAACGTACCAAGCGACAGAAGGGGAAGGGCAAGGCTGTTGACCCGCCCGACAAACCCGACGGGCCGAAGAAGAAGTCGAAGAAGCGCGTTCGGATCGCTACGCCTGCGCCTGCCTCGTCCGACGGCGACGGGACCGACTACGCTCCCTCTGACGGTGGCGCTTCCGATGAAGCCGAGGCGGTCGTCCGGTCAAACGATGGAGGAGAGGTCGAGAACGACGACTGGACCGACCCTCTTGGGATTCCCTCGGCTCAGGCTGTGCGCGGGAGGAAGTACTGGCGCCTACTGGATCAGGGGATCTATC
Organism: Rhodotorula sp. ZM1; assembly: GCA_009806315.1. Lineage (NCBI taxonomy): Eukaryota > Fungi > Basidiomycota > Microbotryomycetes > Sporidiobolales > Sporidiobolaceae > Rhodotorula > Rhodotorula sp. ZM1. The sequence goes on from QYSD01000020.1 coordinate 143,052, forward strand.
GGTCTGCGTTGCATGATGCGGCAAGAGGAGAGATGGATGTGGGAAAGGCGTTGGTGCAGTGGGAGGCATTGAGGAGGAGACGAGAAGAGGAAGAGGAGGTGGCTGAGGAGAAGTGGCGGGAGCTACAGCGCGAGCGCGGGGACGTTGGCAAGGGAACGATGCGGAAAGACGCCGATGCAGACGAGGAGGGCGACAGGTCGCGGTCTGGCACGCCCGCTGCGGGTACCAAGAAGAAGCGTGGATCCGAATCAACCCCTCACGACCCCTACCGCTCTCTCCGCCCCTTCCCTCTCTCTCGCGACCCAAAGATCGACGACGGCGACGACCCCCGCCACCGCCTCGAATACGACTCGGACGGTGCCGAGGTCCTTCCTCTTCCTTCGTCTGTCGCGCTCGCCAAGATGGCGCGGTGGCCGCTCCACTCGTCCGTTCTTGGGTCCGCCGACGTCGAGCCAGATTCGCTCAAGGACGTCCTAGCGGCAGAATACGAGCGCGTCTATCGCCGCACGAGACCTGGGATCCCGCGCATTCGTGAACGCGGACCTCGTTCCGCCTACGCGCTCGACGGACCGCTCGCTCCGTCCGACCCCTCTGCACACGCCGACTTTGATTCTTCAAGCGACGCCGACTCCGACCTCCTCGATTCAGACGACGACTCCCCCTCCCCTCCTTCGTCCCTGCTCGCACTCCCCTCGCTCCTCTCGCAAGTGCTCACTCGCCTAGCAGACTGCGTACCCAAGTCTCCCTTTCCAGCGTACGACTACTGGTCTACCCGTGAGCGGGACGAGGAGGGGACCAAGGACGACGCGAAGAGGGGGGTGGAGAGGGAACGGAGGGCGGTCGGGTGGGAGGAGGTCGTCGAGGTCGTGCGGGAGATGGGGATTCACGAGCGGCGAGTTTGCGGCGGCTGTCGTGCGCCGGCAAGGCGATGGAAGCTGACGGCGTTCGGTGCGGATGCAGCGTTGTCGACAAGCTCTCTTCCAACCTCGTCGCACTCTTCGGTCCCTCCCGCCGTCCTCGTACGCCCTCATGCTCGCTCCTCCTTACTGTTTAAGCGCTGACCGCTGACTGCGCGCAGCCGTCACCCTTCCTCCAATCGGCGGACACCACCTGGTGCAGGTTCCAAGCGGGCTGCGGCGAGATGGAAGGGGAACGTGAGAAATGGTACTGGGTGCGTAGACAGACCTTTTTTGTTGCCCGAAGAGAACGCGAGATGCAAGCTGATGGTGGGATCCATGTCAGGCAGGGATGCGCTGGAGAAGGATGGGAGCGGGGCGGGCGGCAGCAACGACAGGAGCGCAGGACGACCAGCAAGGAGAGAATGCGATGACGACGACGCAGACGCAGACGCGGGCGCAACGTTCGTAGCAGCTGGGCGGCGACTTGGCTTTCGCAGCAACGACAGAACTGGAAATCGCTTCCCCCCCGCTCCGTCCTGCTGCTCGACGCAACACGGGAGGGACGGGTTTGTGGTGGGTTTCTTCGAAGCTGCACATGCTCGCTATCGTCCAGCGACGCTCAACTCGGCGCCAGGGTAAGGGGAAGGAAGGATCGAGCGCCGCGAGGCAGTGCCAGAGAGCAAAACACGTTTGTCGCGCGCGCCACCTCTTGCTCGCGTGTGCGCTGGTTTGCGTTGCTGGCCGTGTTGTTGTTCGTGGCGCGAGTGTGAGTCGTCTTCAGCCCGAGTCATCGAGAGCGGCGGCGGAGTCAAACGGGGGCGTTGGCTGCGATGGCGCCAAAGTTGCGACAGAGCCAAAGTCACTCGGCATCGCTGCTCTGTTTCTTTCCTCGCCCTCCTTTTCCTCTCTCTCTCCAGTGCGCTGCTGCCAATCACCGAGTCACTCCTGCGTGCACTGCGTACGCGGCCACGTCGACTGTTCCCCCCAACTCGCCCACCGCCTCGTCGGCGCCCTCACATCGGCACGTTCTCCTCGATGGCGCTTCCACGCCTCGCATCGCGGTCCGCACAGCTCGCACACCGCCAGCAACACGCACAGTCCACACACGGTGACAGCGACCCACTCGCGTTCCTCTCGGCCAAGCCCTGTGAGTCGCACGCACCCTTCTCCCCACACACGCGGCCTCGTCCGCCTCTTTTGCTCCTTCCACCCGCTTCCCCTCCACGACGCACAACTCGAGCTGACCGCGCACGTTCTTGCACCACGCCTCCAGACCTCGACACCGTCCGCGACACCATGCCTGCGTTCGCCCAGTCCACCGCGGCGTCGTCCACCGCGTCCGGCTCGGCATCCACCCCCAAGGCGCCCGCCGCGATTCCGTGGTTCCAACCCCGTCGCGCGTCGCTCGCGTCGACCTACTCGTCAGGCAGCTCGACAGGGTACGAAGACGAGGACCCGGACGCGTACGGCTTCTCGTCCGAGGACGACGACGAGTTCCTCGTCACCCCACCTTTCCCCGCCGTCGACTCCTCGTCCGCGTCGTCCAACGCCAGCGCAAAGGGCAAGGCCAAGGCCGTCGTCGACTTGAGCGCTCCGTTCGGGTCGATCTCGCTCGCCGCAGTCGCAGAAGGTGACGACGCGGACGTGTGGCCCCAACCCGTCCCGTCGCTCCCGGACGTCCCTTCTCCCGCTCGTCTTCCTCCTCCCGCCTTCCCTCTCGTCTCACACCCGGCTCCCAAACCGGCAACCGCCGTCGTCGCGCCCGATCCGCACCCGCACGCCCAGACGCGTCCTCGCCCTCAACCCTCCCCTCTGACCCAGCCCTCGCCCGAAGAGGCCTACCGTGGCCGCTCGCGCTGGCCCCGCCTCTTGTGGCGCTCAGACATCGACGTCGATTCGTTGCGCGTCCTGAAGAACTACCACGAGCGCGCACTTGGGGGGCCTTTGCCGGTGCTCAAGAGCGGGATGGAGCAGAGGGAGGTCGCGAGGTGGAGTCGCGCGATGGAGAACGCGGGACTCTAGACGGCCTCGCCTAACCGCCCAAGACCAGCACGCTCGTTTTATTGCCTCGCCAATCAAGTTCTGTAGCATCTGTCGACACTCTCACGACCACCCCTTCGCCTTTCATCCTCAAAACGCGCGACTCCCCTCGCGCCTTTTTCGTCGGACTAGCTGGCGCACTCCTCCTCGTCGTTGTGTTCTCATTGTTCCATCCACGTCGTCACGCCTCGACGCTTCCCATTCATTGTAGACTCACTCGCATGGTTCCCCTCTCCTCCTCTCACCCGATCATTCGTTTCGGCGCTCGAACGCCCCTGCAACAGACACCACTTTCTGCATCACCCTTTTCGCTAGTCGTGAGTGTGCCGAACCCGTCATCCATCCTCTGTGAAGGTCGAACCCTCTCGGTTGTACCAAAGACGGCTTGTCCTCGCTCATCTCGCTCAGCTGCCGCTCTGTAGCCTCCTTGGTATTCTCGTGAACGGCTACAAGCTATAGCCCACTGCAGAGTCCACCTCACGATCTCTCCCACAGCCTTCTCGCTCCCCGTCGACTGTCGCCGACAGCTTTCTTCCCCTCTTCCTCCCGCTGCTCGCGCTCACTGAGCTCCCGAGCGTTCCCCGTCGTCCACGATGACCGCTCGTTCCCCTTCTACCGGTACTGCGCAGCTCGCCATGCGATCCTGGTCCTTCGACCTCTTCCCGCTCGAACTCAAAACAGTGGGTTGCACAGCGTCACGTCGGCAGCGAGACGACTGGGCGCGATCGTACTTCACCAAAGTCAGTTTCGTGTTGCGCGCTCATATCGAGGGAAGCGAGCAACCTGGAGCAGCATGTCAAGGACGTTGCGCAGGACGTAGTGGGCGCGCTGTTCAAGGCTTTCAACTAAGGCGTGGAGCACTGCTGCAGCGCCGCTACGCTTCTCTGTGAGTTGATGCAGGCCTTCCCTGCTCCCATCCGAGCGAGGGAATGGCTTGTTGACCTTCTGCCCAGTATCTTGGTTTCCTGCTCGCCCGCATCTCGAGACGCTGCACATCCCCATATCCCAAGTGGAGGAAGTCAAACCCCTTTGGGGGCGCGCCCCGATTCCGCTCTTACGCAGCCTCACGCTCAACATGGACAACGCGATTTGGCCGTACAATGAAGTTCGCCTCCCGCTTCGCCGACTCACTCGAGAGTCTCTCCTGTCAGGCTTATGACGGGTGTTTGATGGCTACTGCCACGTCACCGACTGTGTCTTCTTCCTGCATGTCAAGGTGGTCGAGGCGTCACGCGTGAACACCGACGTCGGCCAGTCTCTTCCTCACCTTCCCGGACTTGGTCAGACCCCACGGTGTTCCCCCGCTCTCGAGTGGCTCATAGGTCACTCATGCACGACTGAAGCCAGTGAGATGCACAAAGCCGTGGTGCAGTTGCGCCTGGCGGTCAGAAAGTTTGACCAGGCGCCCGGGCGCACCCGGGCAATCGTCTTCAGCACATCCACGTCTGTGACCGCCTTTACCCGCTGTCGAGGTCGTCGGTCACGAGATCGCAGTCAGCAATCGGCCGCGCCGGCCGCCAAATCATGGCGGGACCGACCACCGATGTGGAAACGTTCGCAGTCGTCGCGAAGGGAACCTAGGTCCCCCTCAAGTTGGGGCGCGAACGAACGCGTCAAGATTTGTTGGGGCTCGGCGCTCGTTTCCTTCCTTCCCTCACCCACTCGGATCTTGTGCGGCAGGCTGGCGGTCGTACTTGAGCGGGCTGAGATTGAAAGGGTCGCCAAGACGGGACGGGACGTTGAGACGACAGGTAGAATGCGGAATTTTGCAATCTCTCGAATCCCTTCGTGCGCTCGCGGGGAGAGTACAACACGACGCCTGGTTACGACAGCAAAGACTACCCCGCTCACACTGGCACCTTCATCTCGACGTCCTGCGACGGAGCCGCCGCCGACGCTCGCAGCTTCTTCAAGCCCCTCCTGCACTCCTCGACCTGGAGCGCCGTCTCGCCAAGGATATTGCCGAGCGCGACGTCGCTCATCACGGTCGCATTGAGCGCCTCCTGCATGCCGACAAGCGCCTCGGCGAGCGGAAGACCGACGGTGTAGTCGACTTTTTGCAGACGGTTAAGCACGCCCTCCTTCTTGACACTCCCTTCGGCGGCCGCCGCGAACGCCTCAAAGATCGACTGCTGGTCGCCCGCGAGTCGTCCGATCGCTGCATTCCCGCTCGCGACGAGCGCAGAGCCGCTCGCACCCTTGCCCGACGCAGCAGACGCTGCGGCGGACGTGCGCGCGTCGACAGCGAGCTTGGCGACGCGGCCGAGGTTGCGGACAACAAGCGCGGCGAAGAAGCCATGACCTGCTGCGCTAGAGTCGAACGCTGTGCCCTCCTTCTCGGCGTGGAAGCGCTGGTGGTGCAGGACGGCGGGCATGGGCTTGAGCGGGGAGCCATCGCAGACGGCGAGAGAGGCGGCGGACAGAGGCGGGAGATGCGTGCGGACGTGCAAGAGGAGCTCGGCGACTCGCAGAGCATCGATGGTATGCGTCGTGGAGTAGTTGCAGCCGAGCCATTGACAGGCCGTCGGCGGGTTCGAAGTCGCGATGTGGGAGGTGTGCAGGTGTTGGTAGCATGTGAGAGGCTTGTCGACGGCGCCGATCTGCGCCTGGCAGCCGATCCACTTGCATGCCCGTCGGCCGTCGAGTTCTTCGGAGGCGAGCTCGTCAGTTGTGAGCGAAAGAAAGCGGCAGACCGCGACTGACCGGGTCGGTCCTTCAGCTTGAGCCCCCTAATGATGAATCTGCGCGCTCCGTCCTCCTCGCTGACCATCGGGACCGACTCGGGGAAGGCCGTTGTCGAGTACTTGATCACGTCGGCGGCCGGGAACATCTGCGGGTGCCCTGGTCGCAAGCTCGACTCGAACTGCGCACGGTAGGCTTGCCACAGTTCGGTCTGTTGGATCGAGTTTTGCGGGTCCATCTCGAAGACGAGGCGCATCCTGCGGGCAGCGAAACGCGTTAGTCGGGCGCCGTGACAGCAATCTCCCGCAAGTCACTCACCAAGTCAGGACACGCTGAGGCTCTGGCAGCGGCAGCAGACGCGCCAGCTCGCCAGCCGTCACGAGATTGCCTGCGGTTGACTTTGAAGAGCCCGTCGGTTTCCGCAGATGCTTGAAGCCGTGCGAATCGTAGTACTGCTTGCCCTGGGACGGCGCAATGGACACATCGATGTCGATTTCTTCTAGCTTCGCGCGGATGTGGAACTTGCCGAAGACGAGTCGGAGGATTCCCACGAGTTCGGGACGCGAAGCGAAGAGGATGGCGTTCGAAGGCAGTAGGGTGTGTTGGTAGAGGTACTCGAGAATTGCAAGGCTGAGCTCGGCGTCGCTGACGGGAAGGAGGTCGACGGCGGTCTGTATCGGGTGAGGATGTGGCTTCGGCAGCGGCTCCACGGCTTCGTAGGTAAGGAGTGCAAAAACGGCGTCCGACTTGTCATTCAAGGCGAGGGCCGTTAGGCAGCGGAAGGCTCCGAGCACGAGGGCGCGGTCGGCGGAGCGAGTGAGGGCGACGAGGAGGGGGAAGAGACGGACTGAAGGCGAGTCGAGCGGTTCAGGCTTAGGAAGTGGTCGGTCGTCCTTGTCGTCATCGACGGCGGCAGCTGCAATGGCGTGACCAGGGAGGGCGAGAGGGATGTGCTCGGCGATGCATTCAAGCACGTCGAGGAGGTAGACCCGGATCTCGGTCGTCTCCTCCGCATCCAGCTCGTCCACCAGGCCTTCCTCCAGGACCTCGCAAAGCACCCTCTTCAGCTTCTTGCTCTCCTTGAGCGGTTCCTGACTCCGCTTCTCCGGCGCGAGGTTCCGCAGAATTAGCGCAGCCTCTCCCGCTCGGCGCCGCACAACGTCCCGACCTTCCTCGCCGACGAAAGGTGCCATCGCAGGTGTTCCTTGTTGCCGGTCTGCCCGTCGCCGCTCAAGGTAGTCTTGAATCAAGGCGAGGCATCCGTCGAGCAAGCCGGGCATCTCGTTGAAGCGGACGAGATCCGGTTCGATCGAGGTGACCTGGACGAGGTGCCCCAAGCCAAAGTCGACTTCTGCCGGGATGCCTGACCGTATCGACAGAACGAGACGGTTCGCTGGACCGGGTTCGAGGAAAGCCTCTACGCGCAGCGAGATGTCAGGTCAGCTCTGTTTGGTCTCTGCGAAGCGATAACGCGTCTCGAGAACCAGAGGAGTACGCACGCCCATCAAAGATACGATCCCACCGTTCCCGCACTGCAGCCCTCTGGCTTCCCCTGATCGCCTGTCCAGCCATCCCCCGGGGGGTTGCTGGTTTCGCGACTCCCGGTTGAGAGTAGGGTTTCGCGGCGGCCTGCTGGCCTGGTCGGCCGTGGGCACCTTGCATGGCGTACAGTCAAGGTTTGACAAGCCTCTGTTGGCAGCACGCACGAGAACAAGCCGAGAGCGGGAGCAGTCGAGGTCAACTCTTCGACTCGCCCCTCCCCTTGACCTTGAACCGCCCACTGGCGCCCGCTGCACACGCTCGCAGGGGTCGACGAGCAGCTGAGATCGTCTTTGACACCACTGCTGATGGCTGGAAGTCGCTACACCTACGTCAAGGGCTTCGAGCTGCCGGACCCGCTCCTTCCCTCGACTTTCTTCGTGATCAGGATAGACGGCAAAGGGTTTCACGGCTTCTCCAAAGCACACGACTTTGACAAGCCGAATGACTGGAACGCCTTGACGCTTATGAACGAGGCGGCCAAGCGGGTTGTCGGCGGCAGGGAGTTGAACGGCGAGTGTGTGATGGCTTTTGGCGAGAGCGACGAGTACAGGTGCGTTCTTGACTCTTTCTGTGTGCTTAGTATCGCCAGGTGGACTGACGCCCCGCGCAGCTTCGTCTTCAAACGGAGTTGCAAACTGCACGGCCGAAGATCCAGGTTTGTCCGCAGACTTGCTCCAACTCTTTTCGCTCTTGCTAAGTCTTACTTAACAGCAAACTCGTTACGCTCGTCGTGTCGGTCTTCACGGCAGCATATGTCGCACTATGGCCTCAGTACTTCCCAAACTCGCCCTTGGAGCTGGAGGAGCTGCCTGTCTTCGACGGAAGGTGAGTATATTCGCCTTGATCTATAAGGCGTATGTGTTTGTTAACGCTGCAAGTTCGCGCACAGAGTTGTCCAGTACACGAACGAGGCTGAAGTGCGGGATTATCTGCGATGGCGGCAGGTTGACAGTGCGTCCTTGTTCTCCTTCGTCAATATTCGCGGGTTTATCCACTCTTTCCGCGCAGCACACATCAACAACATGTACAACACGACGTTCTGGACGCTGGTTCTGCAGGGCGGACGAACACCGGTCCAAGCTGAGCAGGAGCTGAGCGTGCGTCGGCCACTCGTGTCTCTGTCGAAGCGCTGCTCAACCCCTTTCGTTCCGCAGCGCACGATCTCAAGTCAGAAGCAGGAGATCCTTTTCTCCCAATTCGGCATCAACTACAACAACATCGAGCCGATGTACCGGAAGGGCAGTCTGGTCATTTGGGAGGAAGAGCCGCCTGCCGGAGACGCTACAGCTTCGACAGTATGTCCAGACTCCAAGTAAGCTTTTGCGTATTGCGCTGACGCGGAGGACTCCCGCAGGATGACCCGTCGACCGTTGCGCCTTCACACGCTCCTCCAACCGACTCTCCTGCACCATCCGGTTCGTTCTCTGTGCCCGTCAAGATGCGACAACGGAAGAAGCCTGCCAAGCCGAAGCGGAGACTGGTCGTTGTGCATGAGGACTTGATCAGCGATGCGTGGTGGGAGAGCGGGCGAGGGAAGGGCGTCCTCGAGGGATAGAGTCTGGTGCGACTGGAACGGGAGACTCCGGCATTGAAGCAGCCCGTGATAAACCTTGACAAGTCGCACGGAGCTTTCTTTGGGGCGCAGCGACTTCCGAGAGATGGGAAACGACATGCGCAAGTGTTACAGCACGAGAGAAAGAGGGAACACCGGAAGACACACGAATCCACGCGAGACCTGGTACGACCGCCGCTGCGCTCACTTGTTCGCCTTGCGCCTGCCGCCATTCTTGCGCTCGCGCTTGGCGATACGCTTCAGCGCGCGCACCTCCTTCTTCTGACGCGGGTCGACAATCTTGTACTTGCCCTTGACGCCCTTGGGACGGCCCTTGATGCCCCTGTTGGCGCCGCGCGCAACGACCACCTTGGTCTCGGGCTTCTTCTGCTTGCCCGCTTTGCTCGACTTGGCGAGGATCTTGGCAATAGACGCGGCCTTCTCCTTCTCCGTCAAGCCGTTCTCCTCGTTGTCGTTGATGCCCTGCGCCTTGGCACGCATCTTCTCGAGGCGGCGGATCTGACGCATCTTCTTGCGCGCCTTGGCCTCGGCGACCTTCTTGATCGGCCGAGCATTGAGCGCGCGCTGCTTGTCGCGAATCGCCTGGACCGCCTCCTTCGTAACGGGGATGTTGTGGCGGAAGTGTCGCTGCTCGTCGTCGATGAACCAGGTCGGGAGGCCGTCGCCACCGATGATGTCGGTGTGGCGGTTGAAGCCCTCGTCGACAAGCTGCGTCTTCGTCCGCTCCTGGTTGACGAGCTGCTGGGCGAGAGTCATCGCCTCGGCCGTCGTCAAGCCGAGCTCTGCAGGCGAGACACGGTGAGCTGGAGAATGCAGCGAGAGGAAGCGAACCGAACGCACTGGCTATCCGCTCCGACTTCTCGACCTCGGCCTGCTCCTGCGCGTCGATGTCGGCCTCGTCCTCCATGTCCTCGTCCTCGACGTACTCCTCCCTCGCGCCGCGGAAATCATCGTCGCTCTCCTCATCGCTTTCGTCCTCCACCTCGTCCTCTCCCTCCAATCTCTCGCCCATCTCGTCCCACACAGTCCGCACGCCCTCGTAATCCTCACTGGCATCCTCCTCGTCGCCATCCGTCTCGTCGTCCTCGTCGTCCGTCCCCCTGCCACCAAGAAGCGCCTCAAGACCGCCGCCTGGCAAGCCCTTGAACGCAGGCTGGTCGAACCACATCGCCGCTTGACGCGACTTGGCGCTCGTCGAGAGGACCTTTTTCTGCTTGAGAGAGGTGATCAAGCCAGCCTTGGAGGTCGACGCAGCCGGCGCGATGGTCTGCTCCTCCTCCTCGTCCGACGAATCATCCTCGTCGTCGGAAGGTTGGGGCGCAGGGTCACTGTCGATTCCGTCCGACTCCTCCGACTCTTCATCGCTGTCCTGCGCCTCGTCGTCACCGAGACCCTTGAACTCGCCGCCCTCGGCAAGCGCCTTCTTCCTCCGCTGCTCCTTGACCTTGTGCTTCGCGTCGCGCTCGAGCTTCGACTGCTGGTACGAGTCGTAGAGGATGTCGAGCGACTCTTCGAGGCGACGAGTCCGGCGCTCCGTGTCCGAAACGTCCTCGTCGTCATCGTCGGCGTTCTGAGCGGCAAGCGCCGCCTCCGGAATCGGGTTCAGCGGCATCCTCCTCTGCCTCTTGCGCATGACCTCCTCCTCATCGTCCTCGCTCAGTACTTCATCCGCATCGCTCCCCAACTCGCCATTCACACCCCTGCGCTCCTTCCCGCCCTCAACCTCGCCCAAGTCGAACATGTCCGCATCATCAACCCCATCTTGTCGCTCGAGACCGATATCCATAGGCGTGACCATGTTGAGCTGCATGCGCTGGACTTCGCGCTGCTTCTTCTCGTTGACGCGGCGGCGGTCGCGGCGTTTCTTCAGCGCTTCTTCGCGCGCGAGGCGTTCGAGCTGCGGGCCGACGAGGGTGAGTAGGGAGACGAGATGAAGCGAGTGAGTGGACGCACCTCCCGCGTAATCTGCTCCTCCTCGTCGAGCGGCTGGACCTCGACCGTCTCGGTCACCTCCTCCTTCTCGTCGACCTTGATGTCCAGGCCGAGCTGGGTGACACGAGACGCTCCGTCAGCCAAAACTACACGCGAACTAGAGCGCTGTGACGCACATCCTCGCGGATCGCAGCGCGGTACTTGAGGAGCATCTTGAAGTCCTTCTTGCCGAGAACTTTGAGGTCTTCGAGGCACGCCTTGATCTCGCTCGTCGTGAGCGGACTTTTAAGCAGCCTGTGCGCGACGGAACCGTGTCAGCGGTGCGACATGGGAGGGACTCGCAAGGACGCACTTCTTGTCTTCGTCCTCGGCCCAGGTCATCTTGTTGACCATACTCAGCACTCCAATCGGGTCCTGGTGCCGGACCCACTCCATGACCCTGCACTCGCGGTACAAAATCCGATCCTCGTCGTCGTATCCCTCGCGCTGCTTGCGCTTCTTCTCGGGCGCAAAAACGTTGAGCGAGGCGGGCGTCATGACGTCTTTGGTCGTGACGGCCTTGCCATCGAGCTTCGCCAGCGGGTTCACGTTCGTCCTGACCTTTTTCGAGCCCTTCTTGCCAGACTCGGCATCGACGTCGTCCGTCGCGGCGTCAATCTCGGTAATCTTGCGCTTCTTGTCGCCCTCGTCGTCGTCCAATCCGACCGAGTCGGCCTCCGCAAACACAAACTTGGGGTTGAGGAGTTTCGGGTCAATCTTGGCCGGCGCGAGGTATCCCTGACAGACGACAAAGATCTCTGCCGAGACGTTACGCGACGAAGGGGGCTTTGTCGCCTCGACCTTGGTGAAGAGCTGATTGAACACCCACAAGAGCGAGTTGTAGTCCTTCGAACGGAAGACTTTGGTGCAGAATGTACCGCCGGGACGGAGAAACTCGACTGCGAGTTTGAGAGAGGCGAGGACGAGCTCGACTTGCGTGAAGGCGTCTTGGACCCAGGCTGATCCGACGTTGGGCGCTCCGTCGTGAAGGACGCTGCGCGTGGATCGTCAGGAAGCGAAACTTGCGGGGGGGGGGGGGAAGCGCGGCGAGACTCACACGTCGGCCTTCCAGTCCTTCATCTCTGCCCTCAATGCCCTCCTACAACTCTCCGTCGTGATATCCTCAACAAGCGTGACACATCTCGGGATCGGCTTGATGGGTACCAAATCCACACCGATGATGATCGAGTTCTGTGTCGGCATCTGCTTGGCGGCGACTTGAAGCCATCCTCCTGGCGCAGCGCACAGGTCGATCACGCAGCGGGCGGAGGCGAGAAAGTCGTATTTGCGGTTGAGCTGGACGAGCTTGAATGCGGAACGCGCGCGGTAGCCTTGCTCTCTTAAGCAGGGCGAGAGGAATCAGCGAGGTATTGCTGTAAAGCGAAGAGGAGGCGGGACACTCACTTGGCAAGCTGATACCTGTTGACGGAGGGTACAAACACGCGGTCAGCCTCCCTGGAAACATCCCCCCCTCAGCCTGCCCAGCCTGCCCGCTCCTCACCATTTATCGAGACGGCCTGCGCGAGCACGACAGAATACGCCAGGTCAGCCGCCGGGCACTTGTGAGTGAGCCAAGAGAGTGAACTGACCCTTTCCCGTCTTCTTCTGGTCCTTTCCCTGCGGGTGTCGAGGCGGAGCGTGAGTTTCGAGTGGATGTGTGGCTGTGCGATGGTGAGCGAGATGGGACGCACCATTGCGCGACGTGTGCTGTGGCGTGTGCGGGTCTAGCGGGAGAAAGAGAGAGAGAGAGAATGACCCTGGCCAGCAGTAGCGAGGCGGGGCGGGTGAGTGCTGTGTCGCTCAGCCCTCGACCCAGCTCACCGCTCACCTTGACCAGCAGCCAGGCGACGCTCGTTGAAACAACAACGTCCTCGCTCACTCGGATGGGCTGGCTCGCTGGCTCGGACAACTGTCTTGGCTCATGAGCCAACAAACCCAAACGACGTGCTCACCTTCGTCTTCTCTCCCTTCCCTCAACATTTTCCCCCTTTTCCTCCGCCGTCAGATGATATCCGGGACATGACCCTCGCCCCGGTGCAGTCGTGACAGTGTAGTAATTCGTTGTATGTGCTTGTATGCATTGTCCGAGTAGGCCTCAAGCAGCACTCGTCGTTGCGGCAGAGTGCTCCGGGACCGCTTTCCCCTCGTTCGCCGGACCCGTCGACCTCCGACTCTCGCGACTTGCTCTCTCGCGGGCGCCGTACTGCTTTGACTGGGTTACGACCGACTTTGCCGCGTCACTTGAGCCCCGGCTCACCCGCTCGAACCATTTCCCTCTCCCATCACCGCCTCATCAGCTTCCAGCCGACCCCGCGCACCCTCTCCCGGGCCTCGCTCCGTCCGCCGAGCCTCAAGCGTAGACCGCTGCAGGGAAGACAAACACGCGCTTGATCGGACTCTCACACCCTCCTTCCCTCGTCGAGTCCCGGTCCACTCCTCCCCAACCCCCCTCCTCGCCTCGCACCGACCCCGACCCGCTCACACGACTAACTTCTGGGCACATGGAGGACTCGCAGCTCCCTTCGCCGGCGGGGACGCAGCTGCTCGTGGACGTCAGAGGTGCAGAGATCGTATCGAGCAACTCGGAAGAGTGAGTTGTCTTCGTCGCCGAGTCTCGAGTCGGCCTGCGGCGAGGAGCTCGCTTGGATACAGATTGTTGCCGAGCAAGTCACGCTGATGGTCACTTGCGCAGCCCCGAGGTGTACCTCCCGCATCACGAGGAGATGATCTCGCACATCGCCATCGACGTACGTTTTTCCTCCTCCGTCCCATGCACACCGCGCTTACCGGAAGCTCCACATAGATCGGCGGCTCCCTCGCCAAGGTCGTCTACTTTACCCGCTCATCCGCACGAGAAGCGCACCGACCCTCGGCGAACGGTATCGCCTCGCCTTCGCCCTCCTCCTCTCCCTTTATTGGATCGCCTGCACAAGCCGCAACGCCCATCCCTTCCACCTCAAACCAGCAACCGCCGCAGTGGGAGCCCCGACGAACACCTTCTCCCCCTCAGCCGCAACAAGCGAAACCGAACGGGATCCTCGGGCCCAAGTCGCTCTCGCACAGACCACCGTCGCACTCTCCCTCCGCTTCCTCTCGCGCCCTCCACTCTCGACTGCGACGGAGATCGTCGACGTCTCGGTTCCCGACAGGCGGCCGACTGAATTTCGTCAAATTCGAGACGTCTGACTTGCCGAGCCTGATCACCTACCTCGAGACGCTCATCTCGTCCTCGGCACAGGCGAACCGCGTGCCCGTCGAAGTCATGAAGCGCAACGTCAAAATTATGGCAACGGGCGGCGGGGCGCACAAGTTTTACCAGCAGTTGCGGGACGCGCTAGGGATTGAAGTGAGGAGGGAGGAAGAGATGGAGTGTCTCGTGTTGGGACTGAGTTTCGTCATGGAGATCCCGAACGAGGTATTTTGGTATTCGGACGAACTGATCCAGGCCGTCTCGCACCCTCAACAACGCGCCCTCTCGCAAGTCAACATCCCCTCTACGCCCTCGTCCTCGGCCGTCCCCCTCCCGATCCCTCCAAACCTCGACATTCCCCTCCCTACCACACCCTCAGTCCTCACGACCTCACTCTCCTCTTCGTCCCTCGCAATCCCCTCCACCCCCCCTCTCTCAGCCGACGACCTCCCCCGCCCCTCCCCGAACCCTCCCCAATACAGCCTCAAATTCGACTCTCACCCTTCCCCAGCCCAGTTCCCCTGCTTGTTGGTCAACATCGGTTCCGGCGTGAGCATCGTCAAGATTGATGATTATGGGAAGTTTGAGAGGATTAGCGGGACGAGTCTTGGAGGTGGGACGTTGTGGGGCTTGCTGAGCTTGTTGACGGGCGCGAGGAGCTTTGATGGTGCGTTCGCGTTCTCCTCGTCGCGGCCGCGGCCCCGACGGACCTGCCGCCCTTCCAATGTATATCGAGGATTCTCGAGACGACGTACGGCTGTCCGTTGCAATTCCTGACGAACTCGTCTTGACGTGCACAGAAATGCTCGCGCTCGCCGACAAAGGCGACAACTCATCCGTCGACATGCTCGTGGGCGACATCTACGGCCAAGACTACCAAAAGATCGGCCTCAAGTCCTCGACCATCGCCTCTTCCTTCGGCAAGGTTTTCCGAAGAGGCGAGGGAGCGGGCGTGAGAGGTGAGGACCGCGACGAGGAAGACGAGCGGAGGAAGAGTTTCAGGCCGGAGGACATCAGCAGGAGCTTGCTTTATGCCATCTCGAACAATATCGGACAGATTGCGTGCGTTTTCCCCTTCCGTTCTTGTCTCGTCCGAGCGACAGTACCTGACCATGGGCACGCGTCGCGCAGGTACATGAACGCCGAGAAGCACAACTTGGACCGGATCTACTTTGGCGGCGGCTTTATCCGCGGTCCGTTCTCTTTCCCTCCCGTCTCTCCTTTCCCGACGCTCACATCCCCTCCGAGTCCGCAGGCCACGCAGCAACCATCTCCACTCTCTCCTACGCCATCCGCTTCTGGTCAAAGGGTACCAAACGAGCCCTCTTCCTCCGCCACGAGGGTTACCTCGGCGGGATCGGCGCATGGTTGAAGAACATCGGTGCGGGCGCGGAGACGCCGCCGCAGGATGAGGAAGGGCTGGGGCTGCGGGAGGGAGGAAAGGGGTCGCTGGTCGATGCCGAGGAGGAACAGAGGGGACGGGACGGTGAGTTGGGCGGCGCGACGTGCGATTGATATCCAGCAACGAACGCTGTGCGATGCAGAAATCCGGCGTAGTATTACAAACGAGGTTGGCGAGGCTACACAAGACCAGAGAAGAGCAAGTGACACAGATGAGTGAGAGGGGCACATCTACACTGCGAGAAGAGAGTTTGAGCCGCTAGTCGTCTTCTTCCTGCATCAGCCGCTCGTACTTGAGCTGCTGCCGCTTCCGCCACCACCGCACGGCGAAGACTGCGCCGACCGCGACGAGCGAGACGAGGACAGCGACGAGCGCCACAATCCAGCCCCACTTGCGGAACCAGCCCGGTTCGTACGGGATCAGCACCGAGTCGATGCTGATAACGCCGCCGGCGGCAGCAAGTCGGACCATCGAGCCGAGCACCGCAGCGAAGTCTTCGCCGTCCTCCTCGTCGCTCTTGTCGCTCGAGACGAACCGAGGCGTCGCGCGACCCCACGCCAACACCCTCGCCGCGTCGCTCTCGCCCTTTGTCCCCCTCGCCCCGCGAATGCCCACCATCCAATCATCCTCGCCTCCGCCCCACTTCTTGAATGCGAGCGCGCCATATCTGCTCGATCCGCCGGGCTGATTCTTGCTCAGCAGCGAGTCGTACGATTTGGCGTCCTCGAGGACAAGCGGCGAACCGGGGTTGCTGGAGCGCGGTGGGAAGGGAGAGCCGGTGGTAGAAGACGAGGTTGTTGGGATGACGTGAAGGCGGACAAGGCGGGAGAGCGCAGTCGGGTTCGACAGGTAGTAGGTCAAGTTCAGCCGGCCGAACGCCTTGTCCGTCGGGCATAGGATAGTGTAGGCCTGGTCGCTGTCGTCGTGTCGGGTCTTCTTCTTTCCCGTCGTCGTCAAGTCGGGCGGAGTCTCCCCCTCCTCTCCGTCGGAACGCTTGCGAGGCGGCTTCTTGCCGTCAAGCACCCAAATCATGTTCGCCGCGCGGATGAGGTCGATCATCGTGTTGGCCTTGGCGCCGCGCAACAGCTTCTCGAGCGTGATCTCGAGTTCGGGCGGTAGTTCGACCTGGTCGATAACGTGCATCACGCCCGTCTCGGTCAGGACGTTGCCTTCCAGTACGGCGGCATCGCGAGGTTCGCCGTTCGCCGGCAGGCCACCGAGAGTGGGGCCGTGTACCGAGAGCGTCGAGTTGACCGGTTCGCGCTCGAAGTAGATCTCCGAACCGTCCAGGAGAGTCGGGTAGCGAGACCCGCCGCTTCGGGGGAAGTCATCGAGGTAGACGACCTCGTCGACAGCGTGGTACTCGAGGACCGAGCGGAGTTCGGAACGGGATGTCGGCAGAAGGAGGTACTGCATCGTTAAGCCGAGCGCGCCGAACGCGGCGTTCGTCGGCACAAGGTAGGTGACGGCCGGCTGGGTGGCGAGCGTCCCGTCGAGTGCTGCGGCGTAGACGGACGCAACGAAGGTCGACAGGCGCAAGTCGGAGACGGCGGCGGTGATGGCAGTCGGAGGCGGATCGAGGAGTGCCGAGACGAGGAAGATGATCGAGTCGCCGATGACGACGGGGTCAGCGACCACATTCGCGCCGCCCCAGCTGATCAACTCCTTCTCGTCGCCGTCCTCATCTCCGCGCTTCCCCTTCTTTCCCTTATTGCTCCGCTCCCAGCCCTCGCCGCGACTATCTTCCTCGCCCTGCACGCCAACCATAATTCTCTGCCGCTCACCGCCCAGCGACTGGGTACGTAACTCCGTCCCGACGAGCATGCCGTCCTCCAACTCGGACGGGCGCCACTGTCCCGAGACGATATGGTACTCAAGCAGCTCCCTGAGTGCTTCAGAGCCGGCAGGCGGAAGAGGGCGACCATTCGATATGGGCGAGTCCAGCGAGGAGAGCGCCGAGTTGCCGGATACCCGGTGCGCCAGGACGTCGTCCTTGACGGCAAGGATCGTGTAGCGCTCCTTCTTCGGCTTCGGCGGCTCGTCTGCGACCGAGAGCGGTCTCTGAGGCAGGTTGACAGAGAGAGGCTGAGGGCGGGGAGTATCAATGGCGGTGCCTTGCTCGTTCGACGGGACTTGGACGTAGTGCGAGAGGTTGACGGAGCGGAGCAGGGCGACAAAGTGGGTCGCATCAAGCGCAATGAGGAATTTTTCGGCAGTGAGCATGAGCGAGCCTGACGGGAGGAGGAGGGACGGGACCAGGTGGATGACGCCTGCGGAACAGGATTAGCATATGAGTTGCAGACATGCGGAAGAATCGTTGATTTACCGTTCTTGGCGAGGATATCTCCGCGCTCGATGGCCGTCCCGTTCACGGTCGCCTTCGTCGCATCTCCCTCGCCGTGAACTTCCAGAGTAGTGTTCCGGATGGTCTCGAGCTGCGTCTTCCCATCTGCCTCCTCGCCGACGAGGCGCTCCAGGTACCCGACCTTGGCCTTCCCAACACCAGACTGCGACGCGGCGTCGCCAAAGATCTCGCTCAAGTCATTGTCGGCGAAGCCGGAGCGGAGGTAGCGCATCTCGAGATCCGTCAAGGCGGACCAGGCATCGTTCGTCGGCAGGAAGAGGGTCAAGTGCGGAGCCGTGCTGAGGTAGTCGAGAATGGAGGGGGGGAGAAGCGAGGCGAAAGTCGAGAGTTCGGGAGTCGTGCGGATGATGGTGGCTGTTCGGGCGGTACGTGAGACGGCGTTCCTCTCAGATTTTGGAGCAAGACGCACCTAGGTCGTCAGGTTTGTGCAGCACTTCGTCGAGCGAGATGAAGACGCCGTTCCGAGCAAACTGGTTCTCGCCCGTCGTCTTCACTCCTCCTTCGCCCTTCCAGTCGACTCCAACCCAAAGCTCATCTTCCTTCTCGCCCTTCCTCTTTAGCACTCGTAGCCGCTGTCCCTCATTGTGCAACAGGCCCTCTTGCCTGCCCTTCGGAGCGTCGGGGTCTGGTCGGTCGGGCTCGGTTCCTGGCAGAGTTGGCGGAGCCGGGAATGAACGGTTGTAGGGGAAGAGGGATGGAAAGTAGAGCGTCTCTTCGAGCACTGGAACGTCGAAAGGTAGAGTCTCCGGCGGTTCTGGCCGGGTCGAGTTGGTATCGTTCGAAGCAGGCGCGGCGAGAAGAGTGAAATTTAGGACGTGGTAAAGGAGCGTGTCTCGCAGCGCCAGCTGCAGGTTGTCGTGCTCCTGCACCTCCGCCTTGCCCTCGTCGACCCACTCGACCACAGCCGTCCACACTGCGGCCTCTGGCGCCCCGCCCAGTGTCCGCTCCTTCTCGCGGTCACGCTCCCGCCTGATCGCCTCGTCCGTCGGCGCAAAAAGCGTCGACTCATTCAGTCGGTTCAGCGTCGGTATCAGGCGAGCCCGCTGGAATGCTGCGAGGAGGAGTTGGTGTCGAGGAGAGGCCGACAGAACGTCGACGATGTGGGAAGTGTCTGGCGGAGCAGGGTGAGGTTTCGCAGACGCTGCTATCGCTACGAATGCTGGCAGCCACAGCAGTAACTCGAGCAGTCGCATTTCGCCAGCGCGAGAGGTGGTCGAGGGCAACCCTTCGACTTCGTCATCTCGGCGGGTATCGCTCCGCCTCACGATGGACAGCCTTGTGCAGTCTCCGCTGGCTTAAAAGACGGTGCTCAACGCAGAACAAGCGGTCGGAGGGCAGCCGATGCTCTCCTCCTTGTTCTACCGCCGTCTCCCTCCGCTCCGACCCGGACAGCTTTCGAGGCGCCGGCATGCTCGTACGATGCGAAATGACGTTTGGCATTTCATGCTCAGCTATGTATACTCTGTCGTTGACTCGTCACGCTGGGTATGGCCGCCTAATTGATGCTCGAGGTGGGGTGTGAGCGGTCGATGGGGAGACGATTGCGGTTGATCGGCTCGCCATAGCCTGCAGCCTCGCGATCCTCACGCTCCTGGTTGTTCTCGAGACGCTGCTTCAAGCCGCGCATCTGGTGATGAAGGACGAGGACAGAAGTCAGCGAGACAAGTAGACGAGTGCAACCTCGCCGTCCGACGCACCTCGTGCGACTGCGCTTCGCGGTGACGGTAGTCTCCTCCCGGTCCCGCAGTCGACATCGCCTCGCCGGGAAGAACGTTAGGCTCGGTGTGGTCCGACTCGCGTTCGGTGGTACGGATGCGAGCGTCGTTACCCATCGTGATCCCCATCTCGTGCGCCGTGGTGGCCTCTGCAGAACAGGCGTTGTAAGCCAAGGCCGTGCGTCGAGAACGACGGAAGGAGAACGCACCCTCAACGGGACCACCTCGAACACCGGTTGAAGTGTTACCGTCGATGCCATCCTCGCGGGTCGAGCCGGAGAAGGCCGAGGCGGACTTTGCAGTGTTGGTGGAAGCCGTTTGGAAGCTCATGGTTGTGGAAGTGGTGGTTGTGTGAGCGAGAAGAGTCTGGCTGGGCGAGCGAGAGAGCCGTCAGCACGCCTCTCCCACGGCTTCGTTCGGGCAAGAGACACTCACTGTGCGTTGTTTGTGTTGATTGCGTGTGGAACACGTGAACAGAGCGGTGGAAGGAGGGAGGATGGAGCCAAGTCGTCTCCTCACCTCGTCGCCGAATCGACGTCAACGCCTCGATGGCTAGCTCGGTTGACGAAGTTCAGCGGGTCGGCGACAGGGCGAACTCTCCACACGTCAAGAGAAAGCCTTTTTTCTGCAGAGAACGGGAGCAAAGCAAGGGTGCGAGCGACAGGAAAGTGACTCACGGATCGTCGCCCGTCCGCTGAGAAGGTCGACACATTTGAGCCACTTCTCCTCGACGCCGTCTTGCAGCGGCTTACGACGCTCGGATAGGATAGACCTCAAGGTTTCTTGACTGCGCCGTCAAGCAGACGAACGAAGGACGGAGGCGAGAATCCAAGCGTTACAGCCCAAATACTGGCAGCGGCGACGAAAATACGGCGTCCCCTAAGCATGCTCACCTTCATGCTCCCACAGCCGCCACAGCGACACCCGCAGGCTCGACAGGAGCAGCGACGACGGCACCGCCAAGTCCCGCACCTCCTTCCTCGTTTCGAACCCGCTTCTTCCCCTTGTATACTTGCGCTCCGCTGCTCTCCCACGAGTCAAACATGTCCTTCGCCATCTGTGCGACCTCCCTCCTGCGCTCATCCGAGATGGACGGGACGTCAAACTTGTCGTCACCGAGAAGCGACATGGGAAGGATGGGAACGTCGTTGTTGACGGCGAGCTCAGCCTTGATCTGCCCCGAGACGGCTGCGAAGCGAGCGTGGGTGTCGGCTTCGGCGTCGAGAGCGTAGATCCACCTGGGCCAGCGAATGAAAGTTAACTGGCGCTGCTGTATGCGCGGGAGTGAAGGCGGACGAACTCGTTTCTGCAAGAGCGCGCAGCTTGGTCAGCGCTTTGAGACAAGGAGATGTCAAGCGAAGAGAAGAACGTACTGCATCTTGACGCTCTCCGGGTCGACCTCACGTCCGGCGTCGATCTCCCGCAAAGCATTGTGCCACCTCCGCCTCGTATCCTCGCCGGTCTTCTGTGTCTTGAGCACGCGAGCATACCTCAGCCGCTCGTAGGTCAAGGCTGCGAGCCGGATGTTGTCGCGCCCTGCGAGCTCGAGGCAGATGGCGAGCGTTGCGGCGTCCTCGACTGCTTGTGAGGCGCCCTGAGCGGACGTCGGCAAGTGAGGGTGTGCTGTCGTGAAGATCGTCAGTGCCGAGCGACGGAGACTTCGGAAGGGTCCGCTTACCCGAGTCACCGAGGAGGACGACCTTGCCTGACTTCGAGATCCAGGTTGACAGCGGCTCGCGGTAGACGATCTGCGAGCATCTTGCGCCAGTCAGTCCAGCTTGTACGAGAGCAAAAGCTTTGCAGGACTCGCCTTCCAGTCGAGGCAGGACGGCGTGAGTCGCATCGCCTCAACGATAGTGGGGTCTGCTCGAACGCAGGATCAGCGACGCAACAGAATAGCGCAAGGGCGTATCTTCGTACCCCACTCCTTGACGAGTGCAACAGCTGTGAGGCTGAAAGTTAGCTCGGTCTCTCCTGAGCCGGATATGGACGACGCACCATCTTCGACCTTGCCTGGTTGCGACCACGACTCGGCGATGTCTTCGTCGTCTTTGTGCGTGATGATCCTGCGGGAAGAGGCGGATAAGTTCGTGAAAACGGCCGTCCGGGCGCGGGCGGACGAACCAGTTGAAATCGCCGCCATTCCGGCAGGTGTTCTGGACGATGTGCAGGTCCTGCGAAGCGAAGCTTGTCAGGCAGAGCTTAGCACAACTGGCAAACATCACGGGCTCGCCTTGCCGATCCAGATGTTCATTTGCTATCGACGAGAGGAAGCATCAGCATCCGATGGTATAGCGGCCTGCATTGGAGAAACTCACGTCACGGTTGACAAGAATGCCGGCATCTGGATGGTCGCGGATGCGGTCGCCTTCGGTGTAGGCGCGGTAGCAGGCGTCTGTAAAACGAGACTGTCAGCAAGGCGGTGAGGGAATGCGAAAAAGATGACTCACAGCCGCTCGACTTCGGCTTGTCCTCAAAGCCGAGAACGAGTTCCCTCGTGCGACTCTTGATACCGTCAGCGCCGATGACGAGGTCGCATTTCACGACTTCGCCGGTCTCGAGAGTGACAGACGGCGCGAACTCGTCAAAGGACGCAACGGCGGTACCCATGTGGACGGGGATGCCGAGCTCCTCGACTCGCGAGAGGAAGGAGGCGTGGTACTGAGCGCGGTGGCCGATGTACCCAGCCATGTCCATCAGGCGCTGCGTCGCGATAATCTCACCCGTGTCCCAGCGGCGGCTGCGTAGCGGATTTGTCAATAACGGTTACCTTCGTCGAGGTAATTGACGCACATGTGCATCACGGGTGATTTGTTGCCAATGGCAATCAGCTTGTCCCGAACACCCCATCGCGTAAGCAGGCGGAGAGCATTTTCGCCGACGCCGAGACTGTCGCCGAGCGGCAGAAACCTGGAGGATAACTTAAGTCACCATCTGGCCGACGAGCAGCGAGCGACTGAGTGGGAGACTGCGCAAAGGAGGAAGAGTGCAAGGGGACGAAGAGGGAACGGACGAACTTCTTGATCTTCTCGTAAACGACCACCTCGTAGCCCGCATAGTACATCGCCATGGCAGCTGCCAGTCCACCGAGACCCGCCTGTGAAGCCAGAAGAATGGTAATAGCGCGACGTTGCGAAGGTCGACGCGACGACTCACCCCAATCACGACCACCTTGAGCCTCTCCTCCGGTTGCTTGACGCGCACTTGCTGAACAGACTCGGTACCGGAGGCCATGTTGTAGCGGGAAGAAAGAAGAGAAGCCAGCAGGCGGAAGGGGTCGTCCGGCAAAATACCGCCTTCCAGGTGGGGAGGAAGTCGGGAACGAGGTGGGGCGCCGAAGTCGCAATGCGAGATTAGACGAGCAATTACAACAACGTACTGATGGAACGACAAAGCACAACGTGCGAGACGGTACATCCGGAACGAGAGAGAACGCGTAGAGAGGCGATGATCTAGGCGCGGACTTGCTCAGCAGCATCCTTCAGAAAAAGGAGGTGTCAGCAGACGAGGAGAAGGCGACGCAGAAAGAGGACGAACAATGAAGGTGCTGCACTCATCGGCAGTCACTGCGAGGATAGAGCACTCTGAAGTCAGGCTCGGGTCCCCGGCGACAAGCAAAGGCCGACACGCACGGGTTTTGACGTTCGAGATCTTGGCCTGGTTGAAGACAACGCCGAAATAGGCGTCCGCATGCGGGATTAACTCGGCACGGAAGGTCGTGCAGATGTACTGCGCTTCCTGCGCAAGTTCGCCAATCATGGCTGCGAGGGGGTCGAAGCGAGTCAGCTTGACGCCTTAAACTGTGGTGCAAGGCACGCACCGGCAACGGCGGTGCGGCGGTCGGCATCGAGGTTTGCGTCGATCTCGTCGAAGAGGTAGAATGGCGCGGGGTCGCACTTCTGGATCGAGAAGACTGGAAGGCGGCGGACGGGTGAGTATGTAAACGATGCAAGACGAATGCGCGGACGTACTGAGAGCGAGCGCAACGAGTGCCTTCTGGCCGCCCGAAAGCTGCTGCAAGCGGAGACCCTCGTTCGACTTTGATTTGAACGAGACGCGAATGGCGACGCCAGTGTAGTTCTCCACGCCGCCATCCTCTTCGGGCTCATCGACGTCCATCTCGTCGTCAGCCTGCAGGAATAACTTTGTTAAGGCGCTGCACGGCGGGAATACATCTTCGCGACCCACCTTCTCCTGCTGGCGCTCGAGCATAATCAGCCGTCCCCTGCCGCTTGGGACGAGCTTCTCGAAGACCTCCGCAAAGCTCTTCGCAACCTGCTTGAACGTCCGTTCGATTGCTTCGTCCTTCCTTGCGTCCAGGACGTCGATGAGCTCGGCGATGGACTGCTGCGAGACGTCCAGCTCTTCCTGGCGGGCGAGTAGCTCGTCGCGCTGCTTCGTGAAGGAGATGTACTGCTCGTAGGCCTTCTTGTTGACGTGAGCGAAGCCCTTGAGCGCCTCGTTGACCTTGCGAAGCTTCTTAAGTAACTGCGGACCTCAGGATCAGCAAGCTCTCACTATGCCCGCCGGCGGAGCAGACGTACCTTCTCCGACGAAGCAGTCGTTTCGGCGAAGGCTTCCTCCGGCAAGACACCCAAGTCGCGGATGTTCTTGTTGCATTCGTCCTTGCGCTGAAGAAGCACCTGCCGTTTGGCGAGGTACCGCTCGACATTCTTCTGCTGGCGAGCGATGCCGCGCTGATCGTCCGCCTGCTGCGTGTCGCGCCTCTCCTTCTCTTTCTCAAGGTCGGCAGTCTCCTTGTTGACCTTGTCCGTCTCCTCGTCGATCTCTGCGGAGCCGCATCACATCAGCAGGCGTCAATTGGGCGAAGACAAGCGTGCACTGACCGCTGAGACGGCTGTTGAGCGAATCGATCTGCTCGTCGAGCTTCTTGAGCTCGTTCTTCCTCCCCTTGAGCTCCTCCGCTCCGCCCGCGCCGACCTGCGCATATTGACCGCTGGCCAATGCGTCGAGAGCGTCGATGCGAGCGCGTATATCTTCGCGACGGCGGCGGAGGTTCTCGTTCAGCTCGATTGCCAGGAGGTCCTTGCGGCTGGCGAGCTGTGACGCGAGGAATGATGAGCGGGTCGCGACGAGCGCGCCCTCCGGCGACGCACCTTGGACACCTCCTTCGACAGGTCAACGAGCGCCTTCTTCCTCCTCTCGACCTCCACGCTCAGCCTCGTCATCTCGTCCTCCCCCTCCGCAGAGAGCCCCTCCTGACCCTCGAAAGCGCTCTGCATCTCTTTACTCCACATCTCGCACTCCTTCTCGAGACTGCGCATATTGCTCCGGTGCTCGGCGAGCTGCATGTCAAGCTTTGCGAGCTTGGTCTTGAGGCGATCCTCCTCAGCTTGCGCTTGCATCGTCGCCTCGAGGAACGGTGCATGCTCGTCGCGCAATCGGGTAAGACTGCCTTCGGCGACCTTGATCTTGCCGACGAGCTGCGTGATTTCCTGCTCAAGGCGGACGAGAGTCGTCTTGATCTCGCTCCGCTGAGCCGACAGCTCTTCGTCCTTCTTCTGCGCGGCCTTGAGCAGCTTAACAGCGTCGAGGCGAGAACGGCGAACGTCGTGATAGCCTCCCGTCAGCGAGCCCTTGCGGTCGTATTTGTCG
Organism: Rhodotorula sp. ZM1; assembly: GCA_009806315.1. Lineage (NCBI taxonomy): Eukaryota > Fungi > Basidiomycota > Microbotryomycetes > Sporidiobolales > Sporidiobolaceae > Rhodotorula > Rhodotorula sp. ZM1. The sequence goes on from QYSD01000020.1 coordinate 168,047, forward strand.
CCGTCAAGCGTTATGGCGTTGAGACCGTGCGAGCGAGTGTAGGCGCCGGCAATCTCGAGCGTCTGACAGATGATCGTGCGGCCAAAGACCTGCTTAAACGCCGGGCGGAAGTCCTCGCTAAACTTGAGCTTGTTGATCCTGCGGCGAAGCGAAGAGGTCAGTAACGGGAGCTTGCGCTTTTCAAGCAGATGCAGACGTACATCGGGATCGCCTCATTCGACTTGGGGTACTCGACGTCGTGAACGCGCAGGCGGTTAAGCGGCATGAAGGTGACACGGCCGCTCTTGTCCTGCACCATGCGATCGAGGATGCGGGTCGCCGTATCGTCGTTGTCGACGACGATCTGGAAGAGACTGTGCGGGGGTGAAGGTCAGGACCTGCTTTGTATGCGAACAAACGAGCCCGAACTCGCCTGGTTCCGGCAGTGACCTCGACGGCAGTCTTGTACCGCTCCTCGACCTCGAAGAGCTCGTAAAGCGGGCCGTAAAAGCCGTCCAAGCCGAGCTCGTCAGCGATAGCCCTCGCAGCGCGCAAGCCGTTCGCGGTCTCGCGATCCATGGTCGTCGAGATCGTGCGCTCGGCGCCCTTTAGCTGCTCGTGCGCATGGCGAGATTGTGCGTCGAGCTTCGATTCGGACTTCCACAGGTCTCTGCGGGGAAAAGGACGTTAACGAATCGTCAGTACGGCAGGTAAGGAAAACGACGCACTTTCGCTGCTCGTTCTTCTCGACGAACTGCTCCTTCAAGCGGCTGATCTCGTTCTGCACTTGCCGCGTCCTCTCCTTCCTGCTGTCGACCTCCTGCCTCATCTCCTTTCGCCTGCCCTGCACGTCCGCAAGCTCCCTTTCCGTCGCCTCCCTTTCGCGAAGAAGCGCCTCCTCGCGCCTTTTCCTCGTTTGCAACACCTCCTCGTTGCGCTTGACGAGCCCATCAAGGTGCGAGTCGCGCTCCTGCTTCGTGCGAAACTGTCCACGACGCGCCTGCTTCGCATATAAACCACGAAGCGTGACCTGCAATCCCTCGAGCTCCTCCTTGACCGCCTCCTCCTCGTCACGCTTCGACTCCCACCGCGGCCGCGCCTCGCGCTCGAGCTCGTTCTCCTTCTCCGAGCATTCCTTCTCAACGTGCTCGAGCTCGTCCTCCAGTTCGGTCTTGCGCTCGGCGGACGAGCGGGAGGCGTCTTCGGCGTCGCGGACGAGGCAGTCAACTTGCGTGCGGCGCTTGGTCAAATCGCGGCGCTCGGTCGAAAGGTCGGAGTGTTCGGTGGCGAGAGCGGAAAGCATCTCGCGAAGGTTGGAGAGGCGGGCGTGGATGTTCTGCGCACCGCAATCGACAGGAAGCACCACATGAATCAGCAAACTTCTCGAGTCCTGTACACGCGACTGCTGCGCGCACCGACAGCTCCTTCTCCCTGGCGATGAACTCTTCGCGCTTCGAGTTGGCATTGTCGACATCCCGCCTCCGCTCCTCCTCGATCTGGTCAAGCGCGTCTCCGACATCCTTGAGCTCGCGCTGGTAGATACTGTACTCGAGCGAGCGGCGGGCGCGGTCGTGCGTCTGTGTGAGCGGGCGAGGTCAGTGGTGCCAGGCGCGAGCGAGAGTAAGGGACGCACTTGGAACTGCTTGAGCTCGTCCTTTTCCTCCTCGAGCTCGTTGAGGCGCTCTTGAATATAGTCGAGCAAGTCTTTGATCTTGTCGCGCTTGGCATCTGCGCAGGTGTCCGGAAAGCGTGAGCAAGCATCCCCAGCAACTCCGGGTATAAGCTGCGTGACGGTTCCGTCTAACTCACTCGTCTCGTCCATGATCTTCGTCGACTCTGCTCGCCTGTCCTCGTAGACCTTTGTGCCCGCAACCTCCTTCAGCAGCAGGAGTCGGTCCGCGTCCTTCTGATTCGTCAAGTGGGTGATCTGGGTCGCGGGACTGGGTCAGCAATTTGAGCGAGCGAGCGGCCAGGCTGGACGACGCACCCGACCCTGAGGCACGATGTAGTACGGGTTCGAGCGGGAGAAGCCGGCAGACTCGAGGAGCGACATGACCTCTCCCTTCGAGGTCGACTTGCGGTCGAGCTGGTACTCGTCCTTCTTCAGGCCGATCGTTCGTCGAAGGAGCAGCGTCGGCTTGTCTGCGAGTCGTCAACGAGGTCAGCTAGACCGAGCGGGAGAAAGCAGGAGGAAGGACGAACTGGTCGGAAACCGCCCGTCCGAGTTATCAAACTCGATCTCGACGAACGCGCTCATCGTCGCTCCTCCCGCTCCGCCGCCGCCCTCGTGCAGCAACGCCTGCCGCTCTTCGCGCGAGAGCGAGGTGTACGCATCCGAGAGGACGAACCGGATGGCGGAGAAGAAATTGGACTTGCCTGAGCCGTTGCGGCCGACGAGCAGGTTCAGACCCGAGCTATGATGTAAGCACCGGTCTAGTTAGCTCCGAGCGAGCAGCTAGTGTGCGAGAGAGCGCACGCACGAGAACGGGTCGACGACCGTCTCGTCGCGGTACGACTTGAAGCCCTGGATCTGCGCGGGCGAGACAGCAGCACCGAGTCAGTCCCGAAGAGTCCTTCTGTGCATTCTAGCACCCTCCGTGCGCCGTGTGCCGTGCGAATGTCTTGCGCGAGGCGAGTTGCGACGCGTGTGGTGTGGGCGGGGAGAGCGGGAGCGAGTGTACCTTCAGGCTCTGCGTGCGTGTATTCGACGACGGTTAATACGAGAGCGCTGGCACACTTTGAGCGCCCACTCGCCTTGATGTGCATCGTCGCGGCGAGATGTCAACGATAAAGAGGCGGACCTTGACATTCGACGACTCACTCGACACGCTCACACGCTTGCTGGGTTGCAAGACTGCACACTGGAACTCGAGCCGGGCTCACAGGCTCACTGACTGCGCCAGCTGCGCCGCTCGACCGATTCTCGCGCTCTCGATGCCCGCCACACTCGAACAGTTCCTCCGATCGACTACACCGGCTAAACGCGGGGCAAAGCGGGCGGACGAAGTCGACTCGGGTTCAGCGAAGAAGAAGGCCAGGAGGGCGGGCAGCCCGAGTGATGAGCGAAGAGGGACGCCGAAGATGTCCGGCAAGGGCAAAGCGAAGGCGGCCAGTCCGGCTCGGGGCAAGGGCAAGAAGGGCAAGGTGGTCATGAGCAAGAAGCGTCGCAAAGTATTCATTGAGGACAACCGTAACCTCGGGACGGTCGACTTGCTCGACTCGACAGACGACGACGAGGTCGAGATAGTCGCCGGGTCGCCCCCTGCGGCGAAAGCCGGGCCGAGCGGGGCCAAGCGAGTAGTCCTCAAGGAGGAGGAATGGTTGGCGGATGAGGCGGATCAGCCAGAGAAGCCGGACGTCGCGACGGACGCTCCGGTCGAGCTGGACGACGGGCCGGAAGGGACGGCCAACTTGCCGGCTGCGCAGTCCGGGTTACGCGACCCAGACGAGCAAGACCTTCTCGACGGATATACCGACGATGAATGCGAAGTGACGGTGCTCGGTCCCTCGAAGAAAGGGAAAGAGCATGCGGATCCTGCGGGCGAAGACGATCTTGTCGTGGAAGGAGGATTGACCTGTCCAGGCTGCCAGGCGCCGCTTGACTCCATGCCCGAGGCGGTACGTTACCCATCCAGTAGTTGCTCCCGTCGCTGCTCACGCCCGTCACCTTCAGGACGGCGACTCGCACGTCAACTCCTGCCCAGGCTTGTTCGCTGCCTCGCCTTTAACTACTGCACCACCTGCACGCGGCCTTCTCGCCCCCCTCTCCCGCCTCTTCACCTTCTCCTCCTCTTCAGCCTCCGCCAGCTCCTCCTCCTCGAGACCCGCTCCGGCTCCTCAACCCGGCTCTTCGAAGCCCATATCATTTCTCCCAAACGCTTTTACCGCTCTGATGCGCGGACATGACGAGGCGAATCAGTGGAAGAAGGCGGAGGAGGCGGATAAACAGAAAGGCAGGCTGCCGAAGGGCGAGGAGAGGAAGGTGCCGTTCTACAAGTGAGTCTTTCGCTGCGAGTCCGGATTGTGTACGCCGTGTACATGTCGTGCTTTGGATCTTCATACAGACGAGAAGCTGACGCAAAGCTTGCACCACCAGGTGGATCGACGGGATGGAGATCACGGTCGACGCCTTCAAATACGGCAAGATCGACGGCTGTAAAGCCTACTTTCTCTCGCACGCGCATTGTACGATGAGGCGCATCTTGTTCATGCCGAATTACGCTGACTTTCCGCCGCTCGCAGCCGACCACTACCAGAACCTCAACTCGTCCTGGTCGCACGGCGAGATCTACGCCTCGCAGACGACCATCAACCTGATCAAGCTCAAGCTCAAAGTCAAGGACGAGTACCTCTTCCCGCTGCCGATGGACAAGACGGTCAAGGTGCACGGGATCGATGTCACGCTCATAGATGCGAACCAGTGCGTCGAGGCACGATCCATGCAGCTCGCCGCTCTCGCAATGTGCGCTGATGGCCATTTCGTGCTCTTGCACAGTTGCCCAGGCTCGGTCCTCTTCCTCTTCGAAGGACCGCACACCAACCCGAAATCGCCCTTTACCAAGACGCCAAACAGAATCTTCCGGTACCTGCACTGCGGAGGTGAGTGGGTCCGCTTGTATGCCGCCGCTGCGGCTCGAATGCACCCCGTCGGCCGACTCGTCTGCGTTTTGCGGGCCCGCTCACACCTTGCCCTGCCTCGACAGACTTCCGCGCCTCCCCTCAGCACATCCTTCATCCCTGCATGTCCCACCCTACTCCAGCTACATCTCGCATGATGGCTCGAGCGTCGTCCTCGACTTCACAATCATCATCCTCTCAACCGCACGACCCACTCCCGGGCCGTACGCTCAAACGCCTCGACGCCATCTACCTCGACACGACCTATCTTTCTCCCTCGTACTGTTTTCCCGCTCAAGAGCTCGTCATCAGCGCCTGTGCCGAGCTCGTGCGCGAGCGGATCGTTGGGGGAGACGAGACGGCGCTTTGGAGGGCTGATGGGAGGGAGGCGGAGAGGAAGGGCATGAAGGGGTGGTTGAAGGGAGATGGGTCGGGTCTCAGGAAGGAAGAGGACGGCGTCACGGGGGAGGACGAGATGGAGAGGATGATGCAGCTTGGCGAAGGTGAGGAGCGCGAGTCGCAGACTCCGATGCCGGCTTTCGTTGCGGATGAGGAGATAGACGGCGATCTGGACGGCGACGACGGCATAAAGCTAGAGCAGTTACCCGAGGGAACGGATGACGCCGTCAAGGACGACGGAGGTGATGAGGAGGCGTGGCTTGCCGTGCACGCGGACGAGACGCAGGAAAGCGAGACGCAGGGTGGCGAAGCGGAGGCGGGCGAGGACAGTCAAGGCTGGGCAGCTCCCGGCGTCGAAGCCTCGGCTTGCTGCGACCACGAAGTCGAAGCCGACATGCTTCCCTCTCAGCCGAACGGTCAGGCGGCAGACAAGGCGGTGGACGTGAAGGCAGAGGGCGGAGTGTGGGAGGCGCGGGCGGACGGCATTTCTCTCCTTGACGGCACTATGGTGATGAAGATGGAAGAGGACGAGAAGCCGAACGTCAAGCCGAAGAAGGAGCGACTCCTCGTCCTCGTCGGGACTTACTCGATCGGCAAGGAACGGTGAGTGCTCCAGCAACTATTCCTTATCCTCCTGCTCTGACACATTTTACCTCCAGAATTGTCAAAGCCATCGCCCACGCGCTGTCAACGAAGGTCTTCTGCGACTCGTACAAGCGCTCTCTCTTCCTCGCGCAGGACGACCCGGATCTCCACACTCTCCTGACGGAAGACCCGCTCGAGGCGCAAGTACACATCGGCGGCCTTCGCGACATCACGCGGGAAGCCATGCAGGAGTACCTGGCGAAATTCAAGGTGCCGCGCATCGAGGGAGGATTCACCAAGATGATTGGCTTGCGTCCGACTGGTGCGCCGCGAGCCCCGTGTGAAGGCGAGTGACCCTGACGTCCTCGTTTGCACAGGCTGGACCTACCGCTCCGAGACGAAGGACAAGTACCCGTCCATCCCGAAAATCCTCCAGATCGAGCAGCAGCGCAAGTTTTCGCCTGCGGGTCTCTGTGAGTTGTAGTCTAGCCCTGCCGTTGTGCTTCACTGATTGTTATCGCTTGCGCAGATCCTCAACGAGACTCGACGCCGATGACGATGGCTTTCGGCGTGCCCTACTCCGAGCACTCCAGCTTCTTCGAGTGCGCAGGCCTGTCTGCTCCCCCGAGATCAGCGTCTCACTGACTCGCTCGCTTGTCCAGATTAACCTGCTTTTGCCTATCGCTCGACTGGACCCGCGTTATCCCGACCGTCAACGTCCATACGGCCTCGTCGCGGAACAAGATGAAGGGCTGGATCGACCGCTGGTCCGCGGAGAAGAAGCGGCGTGCAGACGCGAAGCTGCCGAAGATCGTTCCATATAGGAACGTCAACTACTGGTGAGGAGAAGGGATGCTGGAGCAGTCGTTTTCCGCTGGTCAAATTGTTGTCGTATCTAGTTTACGCGCCTCGCGCTCGCATGGAATTCATTGACAAAGGTCTTTCCAAGTCGTGACGGCAACGAGAGGATGCTTCAACGATGGAGAATGCGGACAAGTCCCAGAATTCCAACGCCGAGAAGAGGAAGACGGAATAGAAAGTCTTTCAAGTGTACCTCGCCGCCTTGCGTCGCCTGTTTTTGACCGTTGCCGCGATGCCGCTGACCTCTGCTGCCGCCCCTGACACCGACGCCGACGAAGCGCGAGTTTTCTGCTTCTTCGGCGCCGGCCCGCGCCCCTGCTCCTGCTCTCGCTCACCCTCGACGTCTTCATCATCCTTGGTTGTCGATGCCACTGATGCACGGTCCCGGGCACGCCCTCGCCCTCGTGCGGGAGTCGCTGCCGCCTTTCGTACGCCCTTACCCCGTCGCGCAGGAGTCGGCGGCGCCTCCTCCTGCTCGTCCTTCACTTCCTGCTTGACAACATCCTCCTCGAGCATCTTCGCGAGCTCAGGTGCCTCAGGCACCTTAGAAGCCTCGATTTTGACCAGTCTGATAGGCGGCAGATCCAAGTCGCCCTCCTCCGTTGTGCTCGGCTCCGCCTCCTCGCTCGTCTCGACTCGCTCGGGCTCCTCCGCCTCCATCGCGCCGTTCTGCATCTCCGGCGCTGGCCGTTTCCGCACTGGAGGAGGCGGCATCGAAACGTTGGCAAGTGGTCCAGGCGGTACGGCACGAGCCATGATCGGACTGGCTTGGACGGAGCTCATGGCCGAGATGGACGAGTCGCTGAAGGCTGACATGGGCTCTTTGCGCTTCGTGCCGCTCGAGAAGGGTAGTGCGGGGGCGTGGTCGAGGCCGTTCGGGAGATTGGCGAGAGGGTGTGGAGAGTGAGGTGGGCCGTCGAGCGTGAGTTTGCCTGCACGCCCGCAACCTGTCAGTTCGAAGTTGATGAGTAGCGCTAGAATGGCACGAACCGAAACCTTGGGAATCAACCATGCTATCGTCCGTTCCTTCCGTGGTTCGCATCGCAGCCGGACTCGTCAAGCTCGCCGCGCTCATATCGGCATCCGCTTGCTGGGCCTCGAGCGAGTCTGCTCGTGACCAACGTCCCGCGGGAATGTCCGGGATGTTGTCAGGGGCGGAGTTGCTGAAGGGAAGGGAGGAGATCGGGTCGGATTTCGTGGCAAGCCACGGGTGGCATAAGGCTTGCGCTATGGGAGAGAGAGCGTCAGGAAGGCATCGCAACTGCGTTGAGGGAGTACGCACCGCAACTCATCCGCTCGCGCGGGTCCGCCTTGAGCAGCTTGCCGATAAAGTCGCACCCGATCTCGCTGACGCCAAAGCCGCGCAAGATGCCGAGATTGACTTTCCGCTGTGCCATCCGCTGAGGAAGCGGTGTCGACTCGGACTCGTCGAACGGGATCTGGTTCGTCAGGCAGGAATAGAGGACAACGCCAATTGACCAGGCGTCGACGAGCGAGCCGTAGCCTCGAACCGCGTCGGGGTGGAGGATGACCTCTGCAGGCGATGATTGTTAGCGGATGCTGTTGGGATGGGGAGATGTAGGCAAACCGGGCGCAAGATAAGTTGGCGTCCCGCACATGGTCCGCAACATGGTCTGTCGCCGCAAGTCCTCGTCAGTTCAGGGCCCAGTGACAGGAGCAGCGAACGGTTCACCTGGTCGTCCACCATCTTCGCCAGTCCGAAATCGGTGACCTTGCAAACCGGATGAGCCGCCTTGGTGAGCAGCAAATTCTCCGGTTTGAGGTCGCGGTGCGTGACGCCTTCCGAGTGCAGGTAGGCGACCGCTTCGCAAATCATGAGGGCGATTTCGCGGGTCTCGTTCTCCTCTGGATGACGGGCGAAGTTAGTGGGAGGTGCGGCGAGACAGGCGGAGGAGAAACGCACTCAGGCCTCGCCGCTTCATCACGTAGTCCAGCAAGTCGCCACCATCGACGTACTCCAAGACAATCCTGTGCGAGTAACAAAGGTCATTCCGAGTTCAGCGATGAGGATATGAGCGAAAAGAAGAACCAGATCCGCTGGTCATCTTCGAAGAAGTCGAAGCACTTGACGCAGAACCGCTGCGGCAAGCACAAAAAGTTAGCAAGCGGTGTCAAAGCACCATTGAAAAGGAGGCGGAAAACGCACATGCTCGAGCTGCATCATGATGGCAATCTCCCGCTCAATCATCTCGACCGACTTGGGGTTGCTTGCGAACCTCGCCCGCTGGATGATCTTGATCGCAACGACGACGCCATCCGCTCTCCGCACACCTTTTCGGACCGTTGCGAAGCTGCCCTTGCCGAGCTGTTCCCGCACCTCGTAAAACTGGTGGATAGACCGTCCCTCGGCGTTCTGCGACTGCGAAAGCTCGCCGAGTCCGTAGGGGTCGCCTGAGGAGGACGAGGAGGGGTGAAGGATGGGGTCGCACTGGAAGACGTAGCGGAAGTCGTCGTCGAAGTTGGCCGAGGCGGGGCCAAAGACAATGAGGTCGCCTGGCTCGAGGACGGTGATGTTGCCCTTGCCCACCTGCGAGGGACGTTGAAGACGTCAGTAGACTTCACGCTCCTTGCGTTGCTCATGTCCGCAATGGAACCGAAGATAGCCTCCCGGTTGCGGATCAAGCGAGGATTCGGAAGTTCCGCCGGGCGACAGAGACCTCGTTTCGCGCTCGAGATACTCGCCGCTAGGAGAGACGCGACGCACCTTTATGTTGCGCACAAAGGTGCCATTCGTGCTCGTATCCTCGAGCCTGACGATGCCCGTCTCTTTGTCGAGCCAGATCCGGGCATGCTTGCTCGAGATTTTCGGACCGTTCAGGACCAAGTCGCACCGTGGATGCCGTCCAACCGTGTACTCCCGCTTCGTCCGCGAAAACTCGAGGCGCTCCGGTCGCGGGAGGGCCGTGTGGACGTCCGTCGAGGGGCCGGGAAGAGGAGCAAGAGCGGGTATGTCCCTTGGCGCGCCCGCCTGCTGGTCGTGCGCGTGATGTGCGAGTCCGAACGAGTCACTTGAGCTCCTCCCGACCGATACGAGAATCCCCCAGAGGTTGGGCGGGAAGCGGATCGTTGGCTGGGACAGCGGCTGGGTCTGCTGGGTCTGCGTGAGCTGCGACTGCTGCGAGTACTCGAGCGCGTCGACTGCAGCCGTCTCCATCGTGCAAAGCTGGCATACAAGAGCGTGCGAGAGCGGAACGAGCGAACTGGCCAACCTCGCGATGCGACGTGAAACTGTCGAAACCGCTCGACGCGCAACCGCTTGTCTACGGGTTCTTTCAAAGTCCTGACGAGCTCTACAGTCTCTCCTTTACAGGCAGTCTTCCGGGCGACGGAGGGGAGAGTTGCGGCGGAGCGGGAGTCGCTCTTTCGGTTCATCTATCGTACAAGCTCGTTGCTGCTCAGACCTACGCGTCCTGCAAGACCAGCATAACGAGAGTGTCAGTAGCGACTCGGGAGAGACGAGTACTGCTACCGAGAATGCAACGCACCGGCTCGTCCTCCTTGCTATTCTTCACGCACTCCCGCCGCAGGCGTTCAAGCATGTACCGCGCATCCTCGGGGTCGACGCCCGGCGTGATCCCGTGGCCGAGGTTGACGATCCACCCGCCCTTGATGCCCTCGCTCGCGCACGTGAGGAACCCGTCCGGTCCCCAGGTCAAGTTGCGCACCTCGCGCTTGATCGCCTCCTTGCCGCCGAGGAGGACAGACGGGTCAAGGTTCCCTTGCAGCGCGACACGCGAACCGGTGTATTGTCGTGCGTAACGGGCCGTGACGGACCAGTCGAGGCCGACGGTTTGGTAACCGATTTGCGAGAGAGCCGAGAGTTGCGCGGGGGAGGTTGCGCCCTTGGCAAAGACGGTCATGGGAGGACAAGGGAGGGAGAGCGAGGCGAGGCGGGAGCGGACGAGTTTGGGGAGGATGGCGAGGTAAGGGAGGATGAAGGTGTCAAAGCCGTGAGGGGTGAGGCAGTCGGCGTTGGTGTCAAATACTTGCAGAAGCTGCGGCAGTGGTCCGTAAGCATACGATGCGCGGTGTATAAGAGCGGAAGCGAGACAGACCTGCGCGCCCGCCTGCACCTGTCCGACGAGGTACTCTGCGCTGACCTCGGCAATCTTTTGCAGCACCGCCTTGGCGTTCTCCGGGGTTTTGTAGGCCCACGCCTTTGCCTTCTCCCACGTCCTGCTGCCGCCTCCCTCGACCATGTAGCCGAACAGCGTCCAAGGCCCTGCGCAGAAGCCAATCAAGGGCACCTTGCCCTCGAGCCCATGCCGGGTCTTGGTGATCGCCGCGTACACATACTTGAGCTCCTCGTACACGTCGATCTTGCGGTCGAGGATGCGAGTTTGCGCGTCCTCTGGATTCTTGAGAGGCGAAGGGAAGTGAGGGCCGACTCCTCCGAGCATCTGGACTTCCATTCCCATCGCCTGCGGGACGACGAGGATGTCGCTGAAGATAATGCTGGCGTCGAGGAGGCCCTCGTACCGCCTGATCGGCTGGAGCGTGACCTCACATGCGAGTTCCGGCGTCCGGCAGACGGTAAAGAACGAGTGCTCCTTGCGGACCGCCTGAAACTCGGGAAGGTAGCGACCGGCCTGGCGCATGATCCAGATGGGAGGAGGACGGGTCAGGTCGACTGGCGAGATGCCCTCGGCTGACTGGAGGAGGGCATCGTTGCGGAGCGGAGGGAACTCGTCGAACGAAGCCGGGAAGCGGTACTCGCTGACCGAGGCGGGCACGGGGTAGTCGACCTGCTCCTGCTGCGTCATCCTGGCGAGCAATGAACTCGAAAGGAGCGAACAAGCGAGTCGAGATGAGCAGTCGTTGGGCAAGCTGGCGGCGGCGAAGGGTTGCGATCCGACGACAACCAGCAACTCGCCCAGACAGCTCGGGGTAAGCTCGACTCTGCTTTAGTGTGCTCTCACGCTGCAGGCGGACACGTACGAACAAGCGAGGCGCCGGAGGACCCGTCTACGCCTTTCCCCCTCCTCATCACCTCGACCCGCTCGACGATGACCACCGGACTTAGGAGTTTACCGATGGGCGTGGGACGTCAGCTGTGGTACGCGGAGCTGTGCTGGGATGCCTGCTTGCCGGACAGACGGTGAGGGCGGACGCGCTTGCCCAGGATGACGACGCCCGCAAGGACGCGTCTGTACGGGCTCCAGCGAAGCACACGGGTACAGGGGCATCGCACGGTGTTGCACGAGTGCTGTGCAGGCGGGCGGAGCGAGCCTGGGACAAACGATCGCTTCGACCACTCCCTACGACATGTCCTTGAGAGAGGTCATATGCGACAACAGCAGGCGTGGGGCCATCGCACGGCGTAATCAGCGTCGTTTGAGGCATTCGATGCATTGGAGGGGCGGGGCTGACCTAGTCTGACACATTGAGCAGATGTCGCGATCCTCCTACGACCGCACGCTCACCATCTTTAGGTGCGTTGCGCTCTTTTCTGTACGGCGCGGCTTCGACTGACCGCTCTTCGTGCCCCGCAGCCCTGAAGGACGGCTCTACCAAGTCGGTGGGTCTAGTCTGAGTTCGTCAGGCGTTGCGAATGCTCGCTTACCTCGCCCTCCCTCAGAGTATGCCTTCAAGGCGATCACGACTTCGGGGCACACGTCGTTGGCAATCAGAGGAGCGGGCGCCTCGGTGGTCATCACTCAGAAGAAGGTCCCTGTGCGTCGCTGGTCCCGCTTTTACCCAGTTGTTGCTTCCTTTCGCGCCGTTCGCTGATCATCCGGGCGACATTTGCACAGGACAAGCTTCTCGACCCCGAGTCTATCACTCACATCTTCAACATTACTCCGTCGATCGGCTGCGTCATGACTGGCCGGACAGGTTCGTCAACCTTCCCTTCCCCGAAACTCTTGCTTTCGTTGATCTTTGCGCCCGCCCTCCGCAGCCGACGCCCGTTCTCAGGTGCAGCGCGCACAGTCGGAGGCGTCGCAGTTCCGCTACAAGTACGGCTACGAGATCACGCCCGATCTTCTCGCGAAGAGGATTGCCAACATCAATCAGGTGCGTGCGGACGCTCATTCGCGCCGAATGCGACCAGAAGCGCCGCATTGACGCATCTCTTGTGTCGTCCTGCACAGGTCTACACGCAACGAGCGGCGATGCGACCACTCGGCATCTCGATGATCATCGTCGGCTTCGACCCGCAGTACGGTCCTCAGATCTTCAAGCTCGACCCGGCAGGCTACTACGTCGGCTTCCATGCGACTGCTGCCGGCCAGAAGCAGCAAGAAGCGACGAACGTGCTCGAGAAGGGGTTCAAGAAAGGGTGGAAGTTCGAGTCAAAGGACGAGGTGGTCGAGTTGGCGCTGTCGACGCTGAGTCAGGTCTTGTCGACGGACTTGAAGGCGGGCGAGGTCGAGATTGGCGTGGCGGAGGAGAGCAAGGTCGAGGGCCGTGGTCAGTTCCGCAAGGTGCGTCGGTTGCTTGCTCCCGCGGCTGACTCGGCATTGGCGAGCATACATCCAGCCCAGCCGGTGTATGCGCCTCCGTGTAGCGCAGCGCTGACGCCTCGAATACTGCAGCTCACGACGGAGGAGATCGCCGCCGCGCTTGACCGACTTTCGGAGCGAGACTGAGTCTCGCTTCGCGCGTCTCTCCTGTACTTCTCGTCGTGCGAATGCAACCTGATGTACAAACAGAACAAAAGAGTGAGACAGAGAGACAGACAACGACGATGCATTGACCCAGTAGCTTCGGCCGGCGGGCGAACTCCCCTCACTCGGCTGCCTGCTGCTTGATCTTCTTCTTCAGCGCGGGGCCCTCCATCGGCTCGTCCTCGTCCTCGTCGTCATCTTCGTCCGAGAGCTCCATCCTCTGATACGTCTTGGCCTGCGTGCCCGTCTGCGTCCTGCCTTCCTTCACACGCCTCTTGTACGCCGCGACACGGCGCGCGAGTCCTTCGTCCGGCTTGATAGTCGACATCGTAAGGCGCTTGCTGCAACCGCTTTCGGGACAGTCGACCGAGCCGTGGTTTTGCTGGATGATCGCCTTGATAGCGTCGCCCGAGAACGCGTGCGGGCAGACGGTTCTATGGAGACAAACGCAACTTATCAGGATTTGATCCACCGAGCCGAAGGCGGAAGCGAAACGAACGAGCTGTACGGGTCTTCGAGGACCTGGATCGTGATGGGACAGCGGTAGGTGGTGGTCTCGGCGCCGAGCTCGATGTCCTCGTCGTCCGACTGCTCGTCATTGTCGTCTGCGAATCTCTTGTGTCGTCAGCCAGCTTTCGGAACGTTGAGGACGAGCGCAACACACCTCGAGGCAGGAACTTCTTGACGGGCGGGACAGCCGAACCATTTGTGAAACTCTCCTGTGGCGCCACGCATCAGTCCTCGCTCGTGATGTATGGGATGAAATCACACACCCAGACCAGGTGACGGTACTCTCCGTATCGCTCGTTGTCAATGAAGCGCTGCCGGGCAGTCTTGGCGCGGTATTGCGAGAGCGGCTCGGCAACCCTTTGCTCGAAGAGCTTGGCAACATCAGCCTGAAGTGAAGATGAGAGGTTCAGTAGCTGATTGTGTTCGAGAAAGCTCAAGCACGCACGACTGGGTGGCCTTGGAGCACGCGATCGCGAAGGTCGCCAAGCGTCTTTGCGCGGATCTTGAGTTCCGCTTGTCGATCGATCAAAACTCGGAAGTCTTCCTCCAGTTGCGACATGACCTCCTGTAGGACGGGTGGTGAGCAGGAGGCATTCCGGAGAGAACGTAAGTGGAAGAAAGGGGAATTCACGTCTTCAACCAGCGCCTTTAGCCACTTGTCCTCGTTCATCTCTTCATCCTTGTAGTCCTCGTTCAAGAGCTCTGCCATCTCGCTTGCCGTGCTCAGTACCGTCTCCTCACCAGTTCTCAGGTCCTTCGCAAGCGTGGTGAGGCTGTTGATGATGAGCTTGATCTTCGTGCTGCCCTGTTGGAGGTCGACCGGCTTGTTAAGATATTCGGGGTCGACCTGGCGCGGGTAGGAGGGGCGGTTAGCGAGCGTTCAACTGGATCCTCGCGTCAGAGCGTACCTTCTGGAGGATATTGCCGTTCCGCTCGACGTGTTCCACCTCGACGTCCGACCCGTCCGAATCCGAGTCAACCACGTGCTTCTTCCTCTTGCTGGCGGGAGGCATGGTGAGGCGTAGAAGGGAGCTGTCAAGGTCGGGAGAGGAATCGAGAGGAGGAGCCGGGTGAAAGCACGTGGGGGCTGTTTCCCGGGTCTGGCGGCGTGTCAAGCGTTGGTGACAAACCTTTAGCAAGCCTCAGCAAGCGTCAGGCGCAAATCAGGTGGAGTCAAGGAGATGAAGCGGTTCCCGACGCGTTCCTCTCGACTTTCACCCGGTATAGCTGGACTTCGATGCATGGGAAAGTACTAGAAACGTTCCGAAGAGTGCTTAGCGAGCCGAAGAAGCCCCTCGAGCCGCCGGCGCCGAGTAAGCACCCTGTCTTTCGCTCCTCGTCTCTTGCTCGTCCTGCCACACACGCTGCTTGCGCTGCTGGCCTCGAAATGCTCTCACGGACGTTTCAACGGGCCTCTCTTCCCCATCTAGCTGCACCAACCGTAATCCGACCTCTCCTCATCTACTTCTCGCCCTCCTCGCTCCCCTCATCACGATCGCTTTCCCTCTCCTCCCGAAAACTCTTGCCGGCAGCGACGACCCCGAGACATGTTCCTCTGTCGCCCTCACGTACGGCAGCAGGAGCACGAAGGCCAGGAACGGAGACGACGCCGCGAGCACTGCCTGAACTCAAGGTGTGCAACCCATTTCGCCCTCTCAGATGCCTTTGACCCTGCTGACCACTCCGACTATCATGCAGTCACGAGTACCGCTCTACCTGAGCCTCGCAGTCATCGCCGCCGGCGCATGGGGAATCTTCCTCGTCTACGCGACAAACGAAGAGCGCGCCAACTCGTCTGTCATCCGGTCGCTCGCGTTCCAGCTGCGGAATTGGCCGGCGGTGAAGGAGTTTTTGGGAGACGGCGTCAAGATCGAGCCGTTGGTGGGGCACTTCGTCAGGATCAAGGGTTCGGTGCGTTGCAGGCGGATCTAGTGCTTCAGGTGTGGCAAGCCATAGCGTGGAGCATTCTCTGATGGTATGCACCGTTCCGGCTACACAGATCAACATGCTCGCGGGACGGATCGACGTCCAGTTCCCCGTTCGAGGATCGAAGGGTGCGCGCGCTTCTCCTCTTCGCCTTTATTCTCGCGACTAACCGTCCACTCATCCTACAGCTCGCGGGACTGCCTCCTTCACCTCGATCCGGAGAGGCAAGGATGGCCAGTTTGAGGTGTTGCGGTGGAAGATTACGAGGGAGGATGGAGCGGTGTTGGATCTGGCTCGGTTGGATATGACCAAGCCGCTTGTCGGGCTGGACATGTAGATGATGTTGCGTGAGTAACACGATGCTTGTGCCGTCAAGACTGATGCACTGGCCCGCGAGATTGCAAGCTGCTTCCCGCCCGAACTGCCTCACGAGAGACGGCTCTCTCGAACGAAGCTCCCGTCGGACGAATCGTAAATACTGTGAATGCTATTGAACCCTCGAAAGTGTGCAAGGTGGGCGGATCCTACGAAGCCCGCTCAGAACTGAGGTTGGTACCATTTTTGCTGGTAAGCCTTGGTGAATGGTGTCGCGTTCGCTGCGCCGCCGGTCTGCGTGCGAAGACTCGTCAGCGACTTGGAGACTGCGTAGGCAAAAGGACGCAACGCACCATGACCGCCTCGATCTCCTCCTCCGTCGGCGCCCACCTCTCCCGCCTCAACCAGGCTGGCAATTGCGTCTCGTCTTCCAACACTCCGAGCTTCCCACTTCCTCCCATCACCGCGCTCTTGTTCGCTCCCTGGCTCGGACCCTGCCCCTGCCCTTGCCCCGAAGACGAAGCCCGGGCACCTTCCTGTGCAACCGGTCCGCCGTAGGAAGAGGAGTTGGCGTCTTCGGCGTGTGGCGAGCGCGGTTTCGAGCGGGACTCGCTGAAGCGGGAGAAGGTGTCGATGACGGACTGAGGTGCGCAGGGGTGGGGTTGGGCGACGTGGGATGAGTCTGCGAGGAAGGGAGACTGCGGCATCAGTCTTTGGGCCTTCAAGCGGCGCGTACGGTATGCAGCCTCCGGGAGTCCTTGTCGATCGTCTCGCTTAGAACAGACCCGCCAGCATCCATCCTTAAGCGCAAAGCACCCATCCGACCGACGCCTCGTCGACGAGTTCCGAAACACCAGCACGCCGACACCGCCGCGAATAGTCCGTGTAGCCTGTCTCTGCACACACGAGGTTCCTGTGTCGTCCAACGTCCCTTCCATGAACACTGGAGAACTGTCCCCGCGCCGGCCGGCTGTCTCCGAGGTCATCTCGTTTCCGCGGCGTTTCTTGCCATCGAACGAGGCTATGACAGGCTGACAGCTCGCCCAACCTGCCCCTCGTTCGTTGCTTCGACTCCTGCAAGCCCAAGCGGACCCGCCCGTCGCGGGCCAGCGAGACCCGACCTTGACGAACAGCAAGGGAGCCGAGGGAGGAGGAGAGCAGGCTCACGAGCGGCCTTGCGGTCCGGAAAGCGCATGGAGGCTTGCCGTGCGTGTACTGCGAGTCGAACAAGGGTCTGGCGGAAGGACATGGTGGACGCGGGTGAATGAGGGATGAGGACAAGTTACGCTACGGGTGCTGACAACGCCTCGGAGGGTTTTGGCGGTCTGGTTGGCAGCACAGGTACACTCTGCTGGATTTACTGGCCCACCGCTCGCATTTTCCTGGCGAGGGCGACTTCGTGCCGGAGAGTTGCGCCGCTCTCCTTCACCCGCCACTCGCTTGCTCTGCTGTTGCCGTGTCTGTGTCTGTGTAGTGCAGCTGGACATCATCTTGTGCCAGCGCAACCCCCCGACCACATCTCACCCGTCTCCACTCCACGACTTGCCAGCCAATTCAGGATTCGAGCTCACCACTCCGCTCCATCGCCTCGCGTATCTTCGATCCGCCAGTTGAGCGCCAGACAAACACTCAGATCAGTCGACATCGCCTAACGTCAGACCTCAGCGACCGCCGCGTCCTCCCGATCTCGTCGACTTTCCCTTCCTCATCTTGATCGCCTCGACACACGACAGGGCTACTGCGCCCGCATAGAGCAGCCTCGGACGGCATGGTAGTCAACCTCTCGTACAAGCTCACACACCTCGCCCACTCGCTCCGCCATGGTGGGCATACCCTGAGGAATTTCGACTTCACCTCGAACATCTTTGGAACGGTTAGCAACGCTGCTGGAAGCGTAGGCGGAGGAGCGGCCACGACGCTTGGGGTCGCGGCGGGTGCTCTTGGAGCGGGAGCCGGTGCTGCCGCCGGAGCCAGTTCAGGAGGAGCGACGGGAGGCGCTGGCGGAGCCTCGTCAAAGGCGGGTTCCTGGGGCGCGAATTGGGGCTTCCAGGTGCATTGAACCGAGGGCATGTCTCGCCAATTCACGCTGACACGATTTGTGGCGAGCGCAGAACGGCAAGCCCGTCAACGGCCAGGCTGCTCAGGCCGACTCGCAGCAATTGAGCGACGATGCAGACGACCTTCGCGCCCTCGCCTCCTCTCCCGCGCGCCGTCGTGCACTCTTGCGCACCCGCGCGGCACAATCATCCGGCCGCATTGCCTCTTCCTTCCGGGCCCGCCATGGTTCGCTCTCGTCCGGCTCCGCGCCTCACCCCGACCTCCTTCGCACTGAGGAGGCCGGCCTCTCTGGCGTTCGCCTCAACAGCGTCGAGATGCAGCGGCGGTATCACTCGGCATTCGCTTGCGGCGCAAAAGCGGACCAGGCGATGGAGCGCGAGGCGGACGAAGTTGACCTGGACGTCTCGACGAACACGGATGTGCTCAGGTCGGGAAGGAGGGCGAGCATCTCGAACAGGCCGACGATGACCCTCGCATCGCCCTTCGTCATCACCACGACGCCGTTCGCCTCGCCCCGACGTCCCTCGTCTCCCCTTTCCTCCGTCCACCGCCCGCTTCATACCTCAACCATCTTCTCCGAGACTGCGCCGTCGACTGATGCGACCGTCGCCGCGGACGCCGCCGCGCCTCCTGCTCTCACTTCCTCCGACAAAACCCTTCCCGCTCCGAATGCCTTTTCCGAGCCGCCCCCTACCGGAACCGTCGGCCGGCCACGCAGCAACTCGTCTCCCTCTTCCGACCGACCGCTTCTCTCGCGTACACTGAGCCCAGACCGTGCCTCGTCCGCCGCCGAAGCCGACTCCTCCTACAAACCATTATTCGCTCCCGCGTCGGCCAAGTTCATCGCGCAGCGCGAGGTTAGGGGTCTTTCGCGCGCAGATCGCCAGGCAGACGCGAATGAGCCGAGTGAGATCGCGAAGGATCGGAACAGGTATGGCTGGTATGACAAGCGCCGCCGTCAAGAAGGATTGACTGCGCCCGGTGCTGAGGTGAGTGCCTGGCTCCTACCCGTCGTACTGCTATAAACTTAGCCCGCTCTTGCTCGCATCGTGCCCAGCGTGCGCTCGACCTCATCCTCGCCGCGTCGAAGACGGGGCAGATCGCGGTGCTCGAGCACGCGCTGCAGCAGTACCGAGCCGACCCTAACAAATGGTCGTCTGTCGCTCACAAGGAAGCGATGATCGCCCTCCTGGACCTCCGCCGGCCGAATGACCCGATAGACCCGATCATCCGGCTGTACAACGACCTCTTCGACCACGAGCACCTCCACCCCAGCCGCAAAACGTACGAGACCGTCATCGAGGCGTTCTGCGTCCGCGACAAGGAGATCCTGAGCCAGATCGAGGCGCTCGAGGAGAAGGCTGCGCGGCGGACGCTCATGACCGACGCGCGTGGGCCGTGGAAGGTCGCCGAGAACGATCGCGACGTCCTCAGCAAACAAGACCGGGAGACACTCGTTCGCCTGCGCGAGACGACTTTCTACCAGCACGGACTCGTCTTCTTCAATAAGCTCGGCGAACCGGCCAAGCACTTCAGCCTTCCGGCGTATGAGGCTCTCATCGAGACTGCAGCAGGACGCGGCGACGTCGAGACGGCCGTCTCGCTCTTCGGTCGCGTCGAGGAGCAGAAGTACCAGAACCCTGGTTGGCGCTCGCACTCGGCCTTGATCAAGCTCTACGCCAAGCAGGAGAACGGCGCTGAACTCGTCAAGGAGATCTTTGAGTCGTACCTCCTCAACCGCAGCAAGGGCGTCATCAGGAGCTCCGGACTCGACTCGCTCCGCCGGACCAGCTCCGGACGCCAACTCGTCGCCAAACTTTCCGGCGACGAGCAGGTGTGGAATGTGACGATCCGCTCGCTCGTCAGTCTCGGCGACTTTGTCGGTGCAGTCGCCATCATCGAGAAGCTCGTCGTCGCGCTCAACTCGGGGGAACCGGTTCCCGAGGGCTACCCGAGCGGGCTCGATGCGGAGGCGTGGGGCACGCTCGCAGCCGGTTTCGCCGCACAGGGCGAGCACGACAAGGCCATCGAGTGGTTCGCCAAACTCGTCTCTGGCGAAGCGCAGGGCGTGCGCGACGACAAGGACAAGGTGCCCGCCTTTGTACTCCTGGCCGGCATGCGCACCGACGACGTTGCCTTCGTCAACCACGTCTACCGCTACATGCTTTCGCAGGCCGACAAGGTTCCGCTCTCGCTCGCCCACCTCTCGCGCGTCGTCGACTACAATCTCGCTCACGCAGCCAAGGTCGAAGACCCTGCCGTCCGCACCGCCTTGTTCGACACGGTCGTCGAGTTCCGTCGTGGGTTCGAGCAGGCCGTCATGTTGAACCACGTCGACCATGGCGTCGCCGTCAGGTTGGGCGAATCGACGGGTCTCCTCGGCCGCATGGCTGCGACGACGGGCTCCTTCGGCCGCTTCGACATCGCGACGCCCATCTTCGTCGAGCTCGCCAACATCGTTCGTCGCATCATGCGGGACGCTGGCGATGAGGACGCCGTGGACGCCCACAACGACAACAGTGCCGCCCGCAGCCGCCGCACATGGGCACTCACCGTGACGGACGACGCGTCGGGCGCTCTCGGCTTTGTCCCGCTCGTCAACGACAAGTCGGAGATCCACGGTCTCACGCGACTTGTCACCGAGCGCCCGTCGCTGCAACAGGCGGTCACCGTCGTCGGCTGGACGAACAAGATCCGCAACGTCGTCCACCTCCCTCCCGTCGCCAACCACGTCCTCGCACTCGCCGAGGCGTATAGCGCAGCGCGTGCCGGTGCCGAGCGCGACGCTGAGCTGGGTCAACTCACCGGTGACAACTGGTACACCGTTCTCGAGAGCATGGCCTACTCGGCTGCGCTCCTCCACCGCGGTATCATCGCCGACTTCTCCTTCGCCGGCTTCGACGCCACCCTCAACGACTTCCTCGCTAGCGGTTCGCAACTCTCGCTCACCGCCGAGACGGCTGAGCTCAGCGCCATCCGGGACTCGCTCGGGATCGTTGGCGTCCCTGAGCCGCGCGTCAGCGAGATTGTGATCGTCCTGCAGCAGAGTACGTCCGAGGCTTCGGCCAAGGCGATGCAGCAGTCCTCTGCTTCGGAACCTTCGCCCGCCCCGACTGCTGCCGCCAGCAGCGGTGTTGTCGAGGACGAGGCCGGTTCGGTTACGAGTGAGTCGATGGGTACGGCGACGTCCGCAGCGCAAGAGACCGCTTCGGCTACCTCGATTCTTACGCCGCCATCGACTCCGCCGGCCTACTTCGCAGAGCGCGAGATCAAGCCAGCCGAGTCATCGACTCCGCCGGCGAACGCGCCCACCGTCGACTTGCGCCTCAGCCAGCTTCTTGACACCTTCATAGGTGGCAACAACGACAAGGCGTTCACGACAGCAAGGGAGGCCGCCCAGCAGGGTCGCTACGCCCGCCCCGAGACGTACTCGCGCCTGATCGAGTTTCTCGGCCGCAACAAGCGCATGGACGAGGCTCGCGTCGCTTACTTGGACGGATATGCTGCTCTCAAGGCACTCGACAGCGATCCCACGGCGCAGGCTCTCGCGTGGGTCCAGCTCGAAGACCGAATGATCCTCGCACTCGCCAACGCCGGCGAGCTCAAGGACGTCGGTCACCACCGCGACCGTCTCATCCAAGCCGGCGTCGCCCCTTCCGCCGACGCATATGGCGCGATGATTGCCAACATGCACGAGACGACCGACAACGCCTCGATCGCTTTGACGCTGTTCGAGGAGGCGATGAGTCTGGGCGTCCGCCCGAGCCAGTACCTCTTCAACACGCTGCTCTCTAAGCTGTCGAAGGCTCGTCGGGCCAAGGAGGTGCTCGACTACTTCGAACTCATGAAAGAGTACGGCGTCCGCCCGTCGGCCATTACGTACGGCACCGTCATCAGCGCATGCTGCAAGATCGGCGACGACTCGACGGCCACCTTCCTCTTCGAAGAGATGGTCGCTATGCCGGGTTTCGAGCCGAGGGTGCCGCCCTATAATTGCATGATGCAATTTTACACCCAGACGAAGCCCGACCGCGAGCGCGCCCTCCATTACTGGGACCGCCTCCGTAACGACCGCGTCCTCCCGACCGCCTTTACCTACAAGTGCCTCCTCGACGCCTACGGCTCGATCGCGCCGCCCGACCTCGAGCAGACGCAGCAGGTATTTGCGCAACTCGTACGGGACCGCGGCGTCACTGTCAACGGCTCGCACTGGGCGTCGCTCATCACGGCATACGGTGTGTTCGCCAAGGACCTCGACCGCGCGCAGGCCATCTTCGACTCGATCAGCCACCACCCGTCGACTCGCAGGAACCCGAACGGCCGCCTCCCTGACGCTGTCGTCTACGAAGCGCTACTTAATGCCTGCATCGCCAACGACCGTCACGAGCTCGTCGACCAGTACCTCGAGCGGATGCGGGCCGAAGGTGTCCGCATGACGGCTTACGTCGCGAATGCGCTCATCAAGGTGCCTCGGCTCCGTCGACTTCCTTTTCTTGTTCACATTGTTGACTTGCCTTCCTCCTCGCAGGCGTACGCCGAGAGGGGCGCATTTCAGCGCGCTCGCAACGTCTTCGCCGCCATGGCGGACCCTCCCGCCGGCGTTGCGTCCATTGGCAACCACCCTAATGACCGCCAGCCCAAGAACTCCCGTCTCGTGAATGCGCAAGCCTCAGTCGACGAGCCGACCTACCGCGAGCCGTCGAGTTACGAAACCATGATCCGCTGCGAGCTCGCTGCCAAGGAGCCGATGAAGGCGCTCGAGGTTTTCCACCGCGCCCAGCAACGGGCGTTCCCTCCCGCGATCATGGCGCGCTTGCACAAGCTTCTCGCGTCGGAAGGCGCCGACCTCCAGCCGACTCAGCAGAGCGCATGAGGCTCTCTCGCCGATTTCTGCCGCGTCATCTCCTCCCTCTCGCCCATCCGTGCGATATATTGCTATCGTCGTCCCACCACCGCTCGCCGGTGTGCCGTCCATTCCTCGCTCACACTTCCTCTCGATACCCGTGCGCCCACCTCGATACCCTTTTCCCCCATAGATCTTAAGAAGTCAAACCAGTGTAGCTCTGCTCTGCAATGAGTCTCGCGACCGATGACGGATCTGCAGCGGGTGTGTGAGAGACGCTCTCTTCTGCGAACGAGAGAAGAAGTTGATCTCCGCCCGATCGCTACATCACGCTGGACCGCCGCTTGCGATTCTCCAAACGCTCTTTGGGCCCTTCGAAGCTAGCTTCGCTCTGCCATGTCGTCCCCCTTGCGTTCCCCATCCTCGACTCCCCCACCTGGGTTTGATCAGTGAGTTCCGTTTCTCCTCAAAGCGCGGCCGCGGGGGGTACAATTGCGGCATACAAAGCCTTTGCAGACTTGCAGAACTACATCGAGGCTCGCTGACTGCTTGGCGAGATCGAGGGGAGGAGACAGGGTCTGGATGATGGAGGAGGATGGCTGACGTTCCTTTCCCTGACAGGCCAATACGCAGTACGCACTTCATCACACGGACAGAAGCGCTGAGAGGGGCGGCGAATCGGGTTCTGTTCTCTCAAGTATGTCTGGTATGGTGGCCCTCTTCGCGAGTTGTTAAAGGCTGACCTTGCTTCCTCCAGTTCTACATCGGCCTGTACCTCGTCATGGCACTACTCTCGTAGATTGGCGCCCTCCCCGTCCTTCCTCGCGCCTCGTTAACGACCGCCTCCATCACGCAGTCTCACAACCGTCGTCCTCTCCGCAACTTCCGACTGCCCGACCCTCGCCTTCTACATTCTCGAAATCATCGTCAACACAAGCATGATTACCGAAGTTGTCATCCGGCTAATAGCCTTCGGGAAGGTGCGTGAGGAGCATGCAGGATGGATCCGCTCTTCGACACTGACTTCGGTTCGGTTTGCAGCAATTCTGGCAATCGTGAGTCTCGCTGGGCCGGCTAGAGTCTGTCCGCGTTCCAGTTTGGGCGGGACCACGGACTCCAATCTGTAAAGCCCGCTCAAAGCACTCACCGTCGCTTTCCGCAGGTACTGGAACGCCCTCGACCTCGTCATCACATGCTTCTGCGCCATCACGCTCGTCGTCATCTTCTTCAGCGGCTGCTCGGCCAAGGGTGAGGAGGTGTTCGACACCTTCCTCCTCGTCGTGCGGAACTTGTTCCAGTTCGGCCGATTAGCGCTCGTCCTGCGGAAGTGCGGTCAGGTCCACCCGTCTTGGTGGACTCTCTTGCTCACGCTTAGTTCATGCAGATCCGGCAAGTCTGTCTTCGCGCGCCCAGCGCCGATCGACCTTTCCGCCGCACGGGCATACTCCCTCGACCTCGACTTGGACGACGAGGAGGCGCTTTCGACGGAGCGAAGAGCGATGGGAGGCGACATCGAGGCCCAGCGGAAGCAGGCGCGGCGGACGGGAGACGACCAGCGGCAGTTCTTGCTGGATACGGACGAAGAGGATTGATGTTATCGAGGATTCCGCCTTTCGCCAATAGCTCGTGCCTGACGGTGAAGTCGCTGAGGGCTTCTATGCGGCAGCTGCCCTACCTCCTTGGTAACGAGCATCCTCGCTCATCGCTCTGACGCTTCCTCTTCCCTTCGGCTCGCTAGACGCGCATGACCAACCGCTTACTCCGGAAGGCTCCCACGTGTACTCAGATCTTACCCAGCAGACTCGCCAGCATGACGCCCAACACCGCAGCCAACCCGCACATGCCCGCGACCGCCCAAACACACCGCTTCGCCCAGATGATCTCCTCTTCCCGCCACCGCGCAAGCGCATCCTTCGCGTCCTCGCCCAGGTCGCCTCGAACCGCTTCGTGTCGACTCCAGCGCCCTGCTTCTGCCAAAGCCGCTTCGAATCCAATAGCTTCCTCTTCCCGTACTCTTCCTTCTCGACCGACCGCGGCGCTCCCCGCTGGCATCTTCTCCTTCGCGAGTTCGATCGGCGCCTCGCTGTGCCACAACCGCGACAGGCCGAGGAACCAGAAGATTGGGCACAGGAAGCCGAGCCAAAAATGCCGCTCGGCTTGCGTACGGGGACATTCGACGTAGGATGGGGGAGGCGGCGATGCATGCGATGTGTTGAGGTCGCCGGCGTCCGGGCCAGCGACGGGGGTGAGGGAGGAGAAGGCGAAGAATGAAAGAGGCTGAACGGTTGCGCGGCTTCCTGCAGACAACGTCGGCGAAGGAGCGGCATATGGGGGAGGAGGCGGGAAGCGGTATGAGGGCTCTTGGTCGTTTGAAGGGAATTTAGACAATGTTGGTGCAGGTGGTCGAGCGAGGTCGTCCATCGGAAGAGGCGGCAGGTCGTCGTAATCGATAGTTTGACCGGCTGTGACGACGCAAGTCGGGCCAGCCGACGTCTCCTCCGACCCAGGCGTAGCCAAAGTCGACGTCGTGGTTGACTCAATGGTGACGGAGACGGAGGATGCGGCGGAACAGCGACGTTGCGAGGCGATGGTCGACATGAGAAGATTCTTCGTGTGTTCGGGTGCGGGATGGAGAAGAAGAGGCGAGTTGGCCGAGCGCGACGACATTCGCAGGCCACTCGCTCGCTACTCACATCTCTCGCCTTCGCCTCTGTTTCAGCCGATTGGACGAAGAAGCGACAGAGAGGCCCGAGCGGCGTGCGGAGCTTGGGAAGGTTGGCAGCACCGAGCGCGGCGACGTCGCGCGGAGGACCGGTTGCACAGCTCCCTTCCGCTGTGGCAGAATACAGGAAGACGTCTTGCAAGTGGTGATCAACGGTGCAGAGCTCGCCAGGGATGTCTCTAGATATCGGTCGCCGTCTTCGCTCTGGATCAACAGCCTGTGAAGCGGACGTCAGTCCGCCGGAGCGCTGGAGCGGGTCGAGACATACTGTCTGACAGTGCGGTGTAGCCAAGAGCGCGGGAATAGCGCCATGTCTATGCCGATCGAGGAGGTGCAGGTCCTTGAAGCCGTCAGCAAGTCCGCAAGGACCGGAGAGCAGTCTAGACTCACGAGGAAGTACTGATACAGTCGAAGAACGACGTCTGCTGACATTGCAAGAGCAAACTGCGAGGAACATTGGTCAGCATGGGGGGGGGGAGGGAGGAGAAGCGCAAGAGGCGTGAGGCGAGTCCGGGAACGCACCGCTAGGTACAGGCCTGAGAAACCCGCGCTGCATAGGAGACCGTGTCAGATTCACTGTGAGCAGCAGTTTCGTCCGACTGACTCGCTCGCAGAAACCACCAAGAGTGTCTGGGAAAGGTGAATTGCGGGAGCGTGTCACGGTGAGACGGGATGTACAGATTGTCGTGATGGCTGCTTTGTCTGTCAGGTTCGTCGTTGGTCGGCCGATGCTGCAGGGAGGAGAAGCTAGGCGTTACTGTGCTGGAGCCTGGAAGCGTGTCGTTCAAGAAGCGTGTCAGCCTCCGCAAATACGCAGGACGGTAGCTCGCTGACCGGAGCAACAGGACCCTGCACGCGCAAAAAGTTTTACTACGCAAGCTGAAAGGAGGGACGTAGCTGGCTCACCCTGCTCGGAGCAGGCAGCTTGCAAGGGCAAATGGCTGCATGTACCGTGAGACGGAGGTCCAGGCTGGGAGCGCCGGGACTCGTTAGCTTTGAGTCAACGACTTCAGCAGTAGGCCAGTGTGCGTACTGAAGGACCGGCTCGAGAGCGCGAGGACAAGTACGAATGCGCAAAGCGCGACGAGGACGGAAATTGCGCCGTAGATCTGCGCAGTCCAAGTTAACCCCTTTCTTGGGGGTCAATCGGTGAGAGTATGGCTCACCTGCCTGTCAACTGCGCCCCAGCAAGGGAGAGGATCGGTTCTGGGTAAGCTGGAGAGAGGGACGACGCCCAGCGGAAAAAGAAGATCGCTGTCAAGAAAGCACGCAGCGCCAATAGGCGACTGCTGAGCGCAAACGGGAGGGGTCTATCGCTTCGGTGCTCGCCTCCTACTGTGCTGTAGACAGCAATAGACAAGGAGAGCGCCGTCGCTCCACCTCGAAGCGGGAAGAGGAGAAGACTTGCAAGAACGCGAGGTCAGCGAAGACGCTGTGGAGTCGCGAGGCTAGCTTGCAGTTGTTGCACCACATTTTTTCAGTAGTGAGGATGCCTCTTGGGCGGTCGGAACCGAGGAGGAATGTAGAGAGAGAGGTGGGAAGAGGCGAGAGAGGGAGAGGGGAAAGCGAGCAGATCGTAAGGTCGGAAGGTCGTCACAGATCGTTAGTGCGGTTCGGCCACCGTCTCTTGACGGCGCTATCGTGTAGCGTATGAATAAAGTATCGCGAGGAGAGAGCGGACGGAATCGAGCGAGAGAGTGAGAGCAACAAGCGAGGAGGGTCATTTTCAGCCAAATCCCCTCAAGTTGTCTCCTCCGACTCCTCATCGCCGATGAGGGTGCTTCGCCGTCCTTCACAGGTGGGACGGAGACGGACCAGGACTCAGCAGGCGAAGTAGAAGTTGGGAAGGTCCCGACTCTTGTAACTCGCGTCTCATCACCCCGGAGAGCTTACTAAACAGTCGTCAAGGTTCATATCAATCGCCGGAACATGGGCACAAGGGAAGAACTAGACCACGGGAACTATCGGAAGGCGAATAAGGAGGTGCTCAGCATGTAGAGGGCCGTTACACGGCGACGAACCCGCCCATCGGCTGCTTGTAGGTGAAGTACTGCGTGAGGAATGCCTTGAAGCGCCAGACCTGCAGGAGAAGGGGTTAAACACCAGCGGCAAGTCGGAGAGGGGACAGCTGCGTACCAGGAAGTACTGGTACAGTTGCATGGCAACGTCGATGCAGAGCGCAAAAGCGAACTGTGGAGGAGCGAATGTCAGCGGGTGGCATGTGCAGAAGCGACTGAACGCACCGCGAGGTAGAGCGAGTGGAAGCCGGACGAGCAGAAGCTAGACGGAAGCGTCCTGTCGGATGTGTTGGTCGGAATGTTCGTGCTGTTGGCGATCGTCACATTCCAGAGGGTACCGCCGTGGTTGCACTCCTAGGTCACGTTTGATTGGTCTGCGGGAGAAACGGTAAATTGGCTGCGGCGGCAGGCGTGCGAGACAGCGCAAAATAGTCAAGGCTGGACGGCGAGGGTCAAGTCAGCTTGAGTTGGGTCTACTGTGTAGAAAGAAGCTCACCGGAAGATCATGATACTGCACCAGATACGTGGGATCAGTTGCGGGGGAAGCGCACCAATAAGCGATTCACGACGCACCCGGCGCGAACAGCGGAGACGAAGAGAAGGAAAGGCAGGAGGAACTGAAGCGCGGAAGTCCACACTGCCTAAGTCGTCAGCAAGGCCATGGCAGGGGATGAAACGGGCGGAACGCACCGATGGAGCGATTGGCAAACGCCAGCAGCAGTAGGATAGAGCAGGCGCCGACAGCCATGGAGATACCGCCGTAGAGCTGAGCCTCTGGGTAGGTGAACCAGAGGAACTGGCCGTACATAAAGAGGATGATGCCTGCGTAGCGCAGTGAAAGCGAGTGAGCTGGAATCGAGGAGGCGTGAAAGCGGGTAGCCTCGACGGAGACAGCTAGACTTACCTCCCGCGATACTATAGACCGCGATGAGTGTCGCGAGAGCCATCGCACCAGCGCGGAGCGGGAATACGAGCAGACCTGTGACAGTAAGAACGGGTCAGCCCGTCTCCGTACGGCAGGACGGCGAGACTGCTCACAGTTGTCACATCACATCTTTTAGTACCGATTAAGAGTGAAGCGAGGGAAGGGTTGAACGTCGGAAAGCGAGGAAGAGTGAAGAGACGAGCAAGCGGGAGAGAGGCAAGTCGTAAGAGTCGTCCGGGTCGTCAAGAAGCGTAAGTCGTGGGCGTGAAGGTCGTGAGAGTGCTGTATAGTACAGTGAAAGTCGACAAGGTCAGCTGAAGCGAGGGGAGTGAGCGGGGGGAAGGGGAGGGGGGACGGTGGAGAGCTTGGGACGGCCTGGCGGCGCTCGCGACCCTTCGCACGGGTCCCCAAACGGTCACGGCTCTCTTTCTCTCTTTAAAGACGTACTTGTCACTTTGAGCGAATGGCTCGAGTTCAAGAAGGAACTCATCAGGTGCAGGCTCCTCTTCCACCCGCCGGACGCCCGCTGACGATACGAACGTTGGGACTCGCTCTCCCTGGACGTGATCGGAGTCAACGACTGGGCTTTGAGCCTCACTTAAAAGTGCATCTACGGGCAGAAGGGCGCCCTGGCGGGAGCTCGACGCCATCTTGTCATCGTCGCTCCTCTCTCCACTACCTCTCATCATGCCATGCTCACACCGCTCCACTGGCGCTCCCTGCTGCTGGCGATAACGTGGTCGGTACTGATCGCTGCTCTGGCGGCCACGCGGCTGCTCCAAGTAGTTGTGCAGACCCACAGCCGCTCACCTCCTCCTCGCCGGTCGCAAACTGATGAGGCGGCACTGGGGGTGTTCCTCGGCTCAGGTGCGTCTTCGCATCCGCTGAGCAACACTAGGGTACTTTCTCAACCAGCCGGATCCGCTCGCAGGCGGCCACACGGCCGAGATGATGCGCCTTGTCACCCACCTCGAATGGCGCCGGTTCTCCCGGCGAACATGGATCATCTCGTCAGGGGACGCACTGAGCCAGACCAAGGCGCTGGCTTTGGAGAAGGAGATTGGGTCGGGAGAGGTGCGTGCCCACAGCCTGCTCCATTAACCACAACTGACGAATCCTCCAACAGTTCCGCATCTTGCGAATCCCTCGAGCCCGCCGAGTCCACCAATCCTACCTCACCTCGCCGTTCACGACCCTATACTCTCTCGCCTTCTGCATCTGGCACATCGCCGTCGCACCCTTGCTCGACGATCGAGGAAGACGGGTCTTTGCGGACGTCGTCTTGCTGAACGGGCCTGGCAGCTGCGTGCCCATCACGTGTGCTGCATTCCTGCCTCGGGTACGTTGGAAACCGCCCCTCGTTCCCCACGAGTCGCGGCTGATCAGCATGCCAACAGCTCCTCTCCCTCCCCTCGCCCGCCCTAATCTACGTCGAGTCGTTCGCGCGCACACGCCGGCTCTCGCTCTCGGCAAAACTCGTCCGCCCGTTCGTCGACCGCTTCTTCGTACAGTGGGACTCGCTGCGAAACGAGTTGGTCAAGATGGAGAAGGGAAGAGGCGAGGGGAGGTGGACTTTCAAGGCAAGAGTAGAGTGTCACGGCTGGCTGGTCTGACGGGCGCAATAGACGATCTCGCGACGATCAGGAATGCGAAAAAACGAGACCATGCTGAGTTTACGAGGATGGTAAGGACAGAACAGTACGACAACTGGAGATGACAAAACGCATGAACACAGCGGGAGCACAACATGAACACACCCAGACCGGGGCTACTCCTCCTGAACTGAAACGTGCTGAAGGAGCCCCTGCACCCTTCGAACCTCCTGCTCCAAAGCCCTGTTTCCGCGCTCGAGCCAGAGGATGTAGTCCGAGGCCTTCGTGAGGACGACACTCTTGCTCGCATTCGCGCCGACCTCGCCCTTCCTCCCACGTCCTCGACCCGATCCCTTGCCCTTCTTCTTCTTGCCCGTGCCATCGTCCTCTTCCGGCCCGCCGAGGACGATCCCGCTCGCCTGTTCGCCAGCGACGAGCAGATCGACCAGGTCCTTGAAGCCCGACCGGATCGCGTTACGCCGCTTTTGCTCCGACAGGATGTGGTTGTTGCGTTTCTGCGACTCGGTCAAGGGGACCTTCGGCGTGGAGGACGATGCTGTTGCGGTTGCGGACGCGCTGTCAAAGGCGTCGTCTGCGTCCTCGGCGGGGTTGCAGTCGAGGGTGGCGGGTGGTACTGATGGGTGAGGAGGCCGGCTAAGGGATGGTCGAGGTCGCGCGGTGGCGGAACTCGCGTTCGAGGAGGATAGCCGGCTCGGCGCACGAGCATTCCGTCTCGGCCGCCCGCTGGCCGTGAAACCCGCACCGTCAACGTAATCGCCGTCATCCGCTGCTGCCATCTCGACATCCTCACCCTCGGTGAACTCAGCCTTCGCCTCGCTCTTGATCGTTCGGGGCTTCTTCTCCCTCCCCATTGCCGCCACAGGCCCACCTCGTGATTTTCTCCGCGTCCCTCGAGATGGAGCCGGTTCAAAGTCCGGATCCTCTTCGCCTGCGTCCGCATCGTCGAGCTCGTCATCCTCGTCTCCACCTGCAAGTTCATCGTCCAGCTCGTCCGGCAACTCTGGTGGAACACGGTCCGCTGTCCTGCCTGTGGGCGAGACGAGTCCAGCCACTGCCGAGCTCGATCCGATATCGAGCCCTCTAACCTCTCTCCCCAGCATCTCCCTCTCTCGTCGGTCCTCCTCCCTCCGTTCGCCGGTCTGCAACATACTCGTGTTGGGCGGACTCGGCATGCCCGGCGGCAAGACGGGGTTGAAGAGGAAGTTTGGATCAACATCGAGGGTGTTGAGGAACGAGGAGAAGAGGGCTGTTTCCGTGCTGTCGAACAAGGGGGCGGGGTCGGGAGGAGGCATGGTCGGGGGATGGTGATCTGAAGGTCGAGGAGGGATCTGGCTGTGTACTGTTGGAGGCGAGGCGTACGATCCAGATGCGAAGGGAGGCGAAAAGGAGGGAAACGGAGCGGCGGACGGAGGAGGATAGGGAGAGTGAGTGCCTGCTGAAGTCCATCCGAAGGGCGAGAAGGGTCGGCTGCCGAAGAAGGTGCTCGCGCTTGGAGGGGACTGGCCGAAGGTGCCCATATCGAACGGGAGAGAGTAGTGGAAGTCTGTGCGGCGACCAACAGAGCGGCCCATCAGTCCGAGTCCGGGCCTCTTTCGTGCGTTGGTAGCCGGGGGAGAAGACGACCGCAGGACATCGACATCGTACGCTCCATCGGCCTGAATGGCAGTACAATAGCAATGCCAGAGAGCCTGTCGTCCACTGTGCCCGCCCGCAAGCCATCCTATAGCCCAGACGCCGCGCGGTCGCCGGTCACCTTCATCTCCCTCATGTACCCCGCGTCCTCGACTCGCTCGGGCAGGGCATGAACGAGCTTGAGAGGAGCAGCGAGCCCACCTTCGTACGAACCAGGCTCCGTCAAGAACGCTCCGTCGACGCGTCCTCCTCCCGCTGCCCCGCTGCTCATCAAGGACGCCCAGTTGCGGAATGGTGGCGAGAGCGGCCCGTCTTCGCCGTCGGAGGCGCCGTGGAAAGCCATTGGGCGCAACTGTGAGCCCAGCAGCGGAGGCCCACTAACTCGTTGATGAAAGGGGTCGCCGGGACGAGGACGAGGACTGTCGCTCTGCTTTCTTGTGGATGGATTGGGTTCGGATTCGTCTCACGAGAAAGTCGCAGTATTCTTCCCGCCGCTCACAGCCTTCCAGCGAGCGTTGTCGCTTTTTGCCCTCCCCACTCCGACTCGCCTCCACCTCCTTGCCCCTCGACCGCTCACTGGCTGGGCTGCCTCAACGCTGAGATGTCGTTTCCAGGCCACTACGTCCCATCTAGCGACTCGGACGACTCGGACGCTTCATTCTCGCCCGCACAGCTTGAGCACCTCGAGGCGATTGCCCAGATGTCGACAGACTCGGAGGATGGCGACTTCGTGCCAGGCGGAATTGCAGATCACGACGACGACATGTTCATCCATGCGGATGACGATGACGAAGAGGATGAAGAGGACGTGGGGGATGCGGGCGAACTGGGTGGGCAAGCTGAGGATCAGGAAGGGGAGGAGGAAGGAAGGGACCATGACGAAGAGCCGAGCTTGAGGATCGGCTTCGAACGTGAGTAGCAGAAGATGGTGCTTTGCGTGTGGCGGCTACCTGACGGCTATCGCACTCGAACAGCATCCTCTGGCACCGTTCTCCTCCTCGACGCCGCAGGCAACCCACGCCGCTTGACCTCGAATGACCTCGCGGGGACGTCTATCACGCTCGGTGCGATACGTGCAATGCTTATGCGGCGGTTTGGCGGAGGGAGCGCGGTGACTGAGGGAGAGGAGGAGGAGGAAGACGAGGTTATGGAGGAAGAGGACAGCGACGAGGACATGTGGGGGTGCGTCAACTCTCTACACCATCTCTTATCTATTGATACTGACAGCTACGATCGACCGCAGCCCGACCCGCCGCCATGCCCGGCAGTTCTACGATATCGTCAAGGAACCGCAAGAACCCGGCATGCGACTCGAGCGCGGCGGCGCCTTCGGTCCAATCCCTCGCAAGTACGATCAGACGAAGCGCAAAACGTGGCAGTACGCGCCGAACCTGGCCGACTACTTCCGCTACCGGGAACTCGACTATCGCCGACCGCTCAAGGACACGCTGGGCGAGATGACGGTGCCGAATTCGGTGGGTGTCGAGGTGTCGCAGTTCACGAGCAAGGTCTACTCGGGACAGTACAGCACGGATGGAGCCTTCTTCTACACCGCTTGCCAGGATTTCCGGTGCGTCCAGCTCCTCGCCCAGCGGTCTCTCTTTTCCTGCATCGGAGGAGAGTCAGACGGTCGCTACCTAAAGACCGAGCCCCGACTCACCGCACTATGTCTCGCGCACAGCGTGTACATATACGATACGAGCTCGCCGCCCCGAGTAGGCGACAAGTCCGTCACTGAATCGGCCGCGCCTCGCTCTCGCACGCCCTTCATGCACGACTGGCAACACCGTTCCTCTCTCAAGGTCAAGAAAATCGTGCAAGCGCAGGCGCAAAACTGTCGCTGGACCCTTACAGACGCCGAGTTGAGCGACGACAACGAATGGCTCATCTATTCGTCGATCTCGCCGCGGGCGCATATGGTCAAGACTGGACAAGGGAGCTCGTGGGAGACGGAGGATCACGATCAGGAGACACTCAACTTTGCGGCGGGCTCTGGCTCGTATGGAGGTTTCGGCGTATGTTCCGTTCGCTTCGCCCGCTGCAACCCTCCCGAAGCTAACTCTATCTCAATCGTACATGCAGATCTGGTCACTGCGGTTCTCGCATGACTCGCGGGAAGTCGTCGCCGGCGCCTCGGACGGCCAGCTCTTCGTTTACGACATCGAGGCCCAACGAACCGTCCTGCGCGTCATGGCTCACCGCGACGATGTCAACGCCTGCGCCTGGGGCTCAGACATGGACTCGAACTTGCTCCTGAGCGGAAGTGACGATACGTTTGTCAAGGTGTGGGATCGGCGGAGTCTGGATGGGCAAAGACCGAGCGGGGTCTGTGTTGGACATACGGAGGGAATCACGTTCGTCTCGCCGAAGGGTGACGGGCGGTATATACTGTCGAATGGGAAGGATCAAGGGATGAAGCTGTGGGAGTGAGTTGCGCGCGCATGATTCCCTTCCTTTCCTCAAACGTACCTGAACTGACGGTCCGGTTACCTTTAGCTTGCGAATGATGATGAGCGACTACGACTTCGATCGTCTTCGCCTTAACCGCAAGTCATTTGGGATCGATGGGTGGGATTACCGGCAGGTGCGTCCGTCCACGAAGGTCTCAACTTCTTGCAATGCTGACTAGCCCCCTCGCGGTCAGTCGTACTACGCCAAGCCTCGCTACAAGCAACATCCCGCAAGTCAAGTCCACTCGCTACGAACTCTTCGGACGCTGACACAGTCTGCGCTTGCAGCACGACGTCTCCGTCATGACCTACCGCGGCCACTCGGTCCTCCGCACCCTAATTCGCTGCCACTTCTCCCCCGTAGCGACGACGAACCAGCGCTACGTCTACTCAGGCAGTAGCGATGGCCGCATCCACATCTACTCACTCGACGGTCCGATCGTCCAGGTCCTTGACCGCGCGCACACTCACCCGCTCATCAACGCCAAGTCGGGCGAGTACAATGACCCCTCCGACTTGACGTTGCGCAGGTCGAGGCGCAAGGCGCGCGGACATCTGACGAGTACCGTCCGCGACGTCAGCTGGCACCCGTACGAGCCGATGCTCATGTCGACGGCGTGGGAGTCGCGCGGATCGATTGAGGGAAGCATCGCCCTGCACGAGTGGGCACCGCGGAAAGGCGAAAGCCTCGAGGACGTCGTCCAGCGGTCAAATGACGAGGCGAGCGGGTAAAGGGCGGTGTGTCTTTCCGCCCATCATCATCTCTGCTTCCGCCCTCTGCGTTGTACAGCCTCTTCTTCAGCCCTTCGTTGTTCCTTTCCTGTTGCTTGCTACCCTGATCGTTCTCTTTGTAGTCTCGCTACTGGTGCATTTCTTCTTTCCAAGTAGCAGACGGCTGCTCTTTGACCAACTTGCTTGGACTTTGCCAGAGCACCTTTGAGCACCTCTCCCGAGACAACAAGCAGAGTATACAGCACCCTTCGAGGGTTTTGTCAAGTCCTCGTCCGCTTGTCCGTTTCCTCCTTGTCGACTCGCGCGGGTCCACCACAGCCGCTCAAGATGGCCGGCTCGTATCAGTACGACACATCTGGACAGGTTCGTACCCGATCTAGCGCGCGACCAAGGCTTCCGCTGACCGCGCTGCGCGATTCTACAGTCGTACTTCTTCCTCCTGACGGTGCTCCTCCTCATCCTCCTCCCCTTCACCTATTCGACCCTATTCGGCGGTGCGGAACGTGCAGCATCCCGAGTCAAGGCGCCGTGCGCAGGGTGGAACCGCAAAGCGGCGGAGGTCAAGCGGGTGGGCAGCTCGAAGAATGCATTCACCTTGAGGTGCGTCCGCTGTGCCTCTGTTCGGCCCGCGCGGAGGCCGCAAGCCACCGACTGTGCTTGTTAAATGTGAGTTTCTCTTACAGGAACGCGCTGCTCGCTCTTGGATGGCTCGCCTTCGCGATTGTCGTCCAGCGGGCGCGGAGTATCGAGGGAGAGGGTGTGCAGTTTGACCCGTTTGCGATCCTGGGCGTCTCTGCAGTGCGTATTGTCCTTACAAAATCACTCTTCTCGCGCGCTGACCTTCCGGTGCTTGCAGGGTGCAACGGAGAAGCAGATCAAGAAGCATTATCGCAAGCTCTCCCTCAAGTTGTGCGTGCGACACGGCGGCTCTCCAGTTGTGGGAAACAGTAGCTGACGTCCTCATACACGCGCAGCCACCCGGACAAGATGGTGTTGGCTGTCAACCAGACGAAGGAGGAGGCAGACAGCCACTTCGTCGAGTTGACAAAGGCCTACAAAGCGTGCGTGCTCGCGCTGGCTCTCTCGTCGGATACCATGCTGACATTTTGACTCACAGCTTGACGGACGAAGTCAGCCGCCGCAACTACGAGCTCTACGGTCACCCGGACGGCAAGCAGGAGCTCAGCGCCGGTATTGCGCTTCCTGCCTGGATTGTCGAGGGCAAGAACTCGCCGCTCGTCATCGGTGCGTATGCCGTCCTGCTCGGCGTGGTCCTCCCGGTCCTTGTTGTAAGTCTGCTTTCTTACCGACCGCCGAAGTCGCGCTCACTCGTATCTCTCGCAGGGTCGCTGGTGGTACGGCACTCGTAAGCTGACCAAGGACGGCGTGCTCAACTCGACGGCCGCCAAGTACTTCCACGCCCTCAAGGAGGAGACGACCTTCCCCCAGCTCCTCGACATCCTCGCTTCCTCTGACGAATTCGCGACCGACCCCGCTCTCCTCTCGCTCCGCAAGTCGCTTGACAAAGCCGCCGTCGACGAGTATGCTCGCTTGGTCTCGACTGTCCGCGAGGGTGTCGACGGAAAGCAAGGATGGGAGGGATACGCCAGCTGGACGCCGGCGAAGAAGCGTGCAAGGGTGTTCATCGCCGCCTACATGCTCAGGCTTCCGATTAAGGACGCGAAGCTCCTCAAGGGTGCGTCCGAGCGGTTCGCGAGCGGTCGAGGGCAAGGTAGAAAGCTGACACCTTCGTTCTGACCGCAGAAAAGCACCTCACGGCCTCGATCGCACTACCCCTCTGCTCCGGTCTCGCCTCCATCGTACTCGCGCACAATTGGCTCTCTACGTACATCGCCATCCTCCACCTCCAGCAGTTCCTCCTTCAGGCCGTCCACCCTTCCTCGTCTCAACTCCTCCAGCTCCCGCATCTCACGCCCGAGATCGCCGCCGAGGCACAGAAGCATGGCATCTCGACTGTCGCGCAATTCGGCCAGCTCAAGGGAGACGAGCTCGAGACGCTGCTCGCGAGCAAGCCGGAGCCGGAGAAGAGGGACATCTACGAGGTTGCGAAGCATTGGCCGGTGATCGAGTTTGTCGACGCCAAGTTCCAGGGTGCGTTCTTTCGCCTTTGCATCTTCTTCTGCCATCCCCTGACGTCTCGACTTGCGCAGTTACCGGCGCGAAAATGGTCACGCCCGGCGCTGTCGTCTCCTTTACGCTCAAGCTTCGCCTCAGCCCGCCGGGACAGGCGGCGAGCAAGCCGAAGGTGACCGTCGAGAATGAGACGAGCGACGTCGAGGAGGGCGAGGAGCAGACGGTGGAGGAACTGATCGGCAGGAGGAGTGCAGAGGCAGATGGTGTTGTCCCGACTCCGCTCGCTCACGCGCCGCACTTCCCAAAGGACCGCAAGCCGTCGTGGTACATCTTCGTCGGCGATCACAAGCTCAATCGCGTCTTTGTCGCGCCGCACCGCTTCACCGACATTGGCGAAGACGTTGTGCGCACCGTTCGCATGTCTTTCCAGGCGCCGCCCGGTCCCGGTCTGTACACCTTCCAGGTCTATGTTACGAGCGATTCATTCGTCGGCGCAGATGCGCAGAAGGACATGCGGATGCAGGTCGAGCCGCCGCAGGAGGAGGAGGAAGAGGACGTCGAGGATGACATCTCGGAGCCGGACGAGGATACGATCGCGGGACAGATGGCACTGCTCAAAGGTCAATCGGTCAAGCGGAGTGGCGGGTCGGACGACGAGGGCGAGAGCGACGACGACTCGGACGAGAGCGACTCCGAGACGAGCAGCAGCAGCGATTCAGACTCGGACAGCGACAGCGATTGACGGTCACGCGGATCTCAGGGTTTCAGTCAGTAGTCAACGCAATCTCACAGCCGCATTTTGCATCTCTTCGGCGTTGTTGAGAGCGAACCGGACAAAGTCGACTTCCGCTTTCCCTTCTCTCCCTTTCACTCGCTGCGCCAAAGTCGCTTGCTGTGCTTTCGCTTACCTCGCTCCCCTTTCACGGTAGCCTCAGGATCAGTGACAGCCAGCATGGTGCATCCTCCTCCTCCGCCGCCTGTCAAGCTGCCGCACCTGGAGACGAGGGGAACGTCCTCAATTGACATTGACGTTCAATCGGCGCTCGCTCGCCTCGCTTGCAGTCTAAGAAGGGTCTCTCGCTCGAGGAGAAGCGCACGCGCATGCTCGGTACGTCAGCAGGGGCCCGCCGCGAGCGGGCGAAGCGGGCGAGGAAGATCGGGCTAACCCGACTTCGCTTCGCCCGCAGAGCTTTTCAGGGAGACGGTGCGGTTTAGACGCTGATGAGGAAGGTCGCGAAGTTGCTGACCAGCTCCGCGAACCGCAGAGAGAGTTTTACAAGCTGCAGGAGCTGGAGAAGGCGTGGCTTCCTCGCTCTCCTCGCCGGCATCGACTGCTGACCCGCTCAGGCTGGCAGCTCGCTCCAAAGACTAAGGGTATCACCTCGATGAGCGTCAAGGAGGTCCTTCAGAGCCTCGTCGATGACTCGGTGAGTCCCCGGGTTGCCTCAAAGCAGTCGATTGTTCCGTCCCAGACGTCTCCTCCAGCTCGCCCTCGACCCTGCCACACTGACAGGGTTGCCGCATTCTCTCTACAGCTCGTCAAGTTTGAAAAGATTGGCTCAATGGTAAGTTTCCTCTCGCTTAAGAAGGTCAGCGAGACGAAATGACCTTGACAGCTGTCCTGTGCGCTTGCGCTTTATACTCTGCTGTAGAAGTGAGAGCAACCTGCTTGCTCTATCCTCCGATGCGTCAGCTGATCCGCGCACCCGTCATCGCAGCTTCTATTGGTCCTTCCCGTCCGACCTTGCCGCCCTGCAGCGTAAGCAGCTGTCGAACCTCGAGCAGAGCGTCAAGACGCTCAAGAGGCAGCATCAGGACCTCACTCTAGACATCGTCAATGAAGAGGGCGAACGCGAAGAGACGGCAAGTCCGCATTCCTCCTAGGCTGCCACGAAAACTTTGACGGCCGCTGACCTGTCCCGCAGGCTGAACGCGCAGCTCTTATCGAGCGCTACGAAGACCTCCAGGCTCGGCACATTGAGCTCGAGAAGCAGCTCGACAGCTTCACGACGCCGGACGAGGTCAAGCTCGCCGAGGCGAAGCGTGCGTCTCCTCTTTTCCCCCTCGTCGCTGCAGGGCGACTGATGTGACGAAGTTGCCCAGAGGAGCTCATCGAACGCCTCAAGACGTCGGCGCTCCGCTCGACCGGTTCGTTCGGCTTGCTCGCTTCTTCCCTGCTGCCGGCCCCTTGAAACTGATCTCCTCAATTCGCAGACAACATCTCGGCCTTCCTCTCTTACCAGAGGAACAACGGCGGCTCCGAGGCTGCTGCGGCGTTCAGGCAGGAGCAAGGTCTCCCCGAGGATTTTGACGACCTCAGCCTCTGATCGGCTCGCCTTCTCTCCCTCTGGTGTACCGACTCTCTTTCGTCGTGTAGCGCGCAATGCATCGTTAGATCGACAACACGATTTGCATCCGCGCTTCAAGCGTCTGTGATAGCGGCGAGGGAGAGGAGCTGGGAAATAACAGCAGGAGGTGGGGGGGTGAAGCAGGAGGGATAGGCTTGGGGAACGGGTGAAACGCCAGCGTCACGATCCGTATGATAAAGAGTCTGTTCGGCGATGCGAGAGAAGCCGCTGTTAGGGACGAGGCGGCTGGGGAAGCGGAGGCGCGCCTCCTGCCTGAGCCGGCGGAGGCTGGTGGACGATCCGGTACGACGAGAGCGGCGGGAGTGCGGCATTGCGTCCGTCGACGGGAGAGATGTGGTGGTTATAGAGCGGCGCGAGGTGCTGCGATGGCTGTTGAGGCGAAGCACCGTTGCCGAATTGCCGAGGAAGCGTGGGCGAAGGGTGCGTGAGGGGCGTCATCGGCGTCGAGGGGCTGCCAGATCCGTAGGAAAACGACGGATGACGGGGCGGGCCGAGTCGGTTCTGGTCGAAGCCATACGTCGCTGGCGAGCCGCTGCTAGGACCGGACGCGGTCGAAGCAGGAGGCGGAGGCAGGGGGATGGCGTGATGTGCCCAGTCGCGGGCAGGTGCTTGCGCGCTGGGGATGTAGGAAGTCGAGATGGGCGGGAGAGGGGCAGGAGGCGCCGCGTGTTGCTGGAGTTGCATGCTTTGCTGGCCGAGCATGCGTCGTGCGCGGACGATCACGCCATCGTAACCGCTCCACATCCATCCCGACAGCTTGACGAGGTCGATGCACCTGCGCGAGCCTGTAGTGAGCGCGCCTGAGTTAGGGAAGACGGATGGAAATCGGAGCTCACTGCGACACCTCCTCGATCTTCTGCACCCAAGTCCAGTCCGCGACCGATCCGCCTTGCTCGACCGAAGGCGTCTCGACGAGTGAGTTGAGCAGGATCGAGCTGTACTCGACCGTGATGGCGGCCGAGAAGATGACGCCTGCTCCGTACCCGCGCTGCCGTCGTCGCCCACATCAGTATCGCGTCCTCAACCACGAAAGGAAAGGAGTAACGCACCAGGACTCGAGTATACTCTCGCGCGACATAGAACAGCCTCTCGTCCGACTGCTGTCTCAGCCTCCTCAGCGCATGGACGTACTCCAGGTCCTGGTACTCGGGCGCCTTCTGCTCTTCCTCCCTGAGCCGATCAAGGATCGCAAAGTGTACACCGAGGGTGTGTTGAGACTTCATGGCGATCAAATCGCGGAACCTGCGCAAACCAAGCCAAGGTCAGCTTTCGCTCGGAGTGGAGAAGGAGGACGACGCACCAGACGTCGGTCTTAGGCGCGTCGGCTCCGAAGGTCGCGCGCTCGACGGACTGGCGGAAGACAGCGCCAAAGCGGCTGCCTTCGTCAATCTCGGTCCAGATGTCGTGGACGACTTGCTCAGTGAGGCGTTGTCGGCGTGCGAGGGCTGCGTTCACCGTGCCCGTCAGCTTCTTCTAGTCTCGTACTTCGAAAGAGCGCTACGTACGACTAGTCATGCGCGTTACCGTGTTGCGGACGATCGAGACGCAGTACCGGAAGATGGAGGCGACGGCGAGACCGGACAACATCCTCGCGTCGTTCGACGAGACGTACGACATGACGTCTGCCGTGATCGGGTTCGTAAAGAGGTCGCATAAACTTGCGAGGTCGTCGTCCGTCCTTTACATCCACGCTCATCAGCTTCGCTCTTTGGAAAGAGGAAGAGAGGGGAAAGTAAAGGCGCACAACGAGCAGAACCTCCCACCCATCATGCTCCCCAACGCGTCTCTCGTATAGATCATCCACAACAGCGTCCCGTTCGAAGCGCGTTCGGGTGGGATCGCCTGCTCGTTCGGGTCGTCACATGTGCCGAGTTGGAGGTTGCGCAGGTGTTCGCAGGCCGAGGACATGAGATAGCGACCCATTGTAGTTTTCAAGTTCGAGTCGTCCCCTGCGAGGAGCGCCTCAGCGAGGTGCTCGGCGCAGGAAAAGGCTGAAGGGGAACGCACACGTGACCAAAAACTCGAGCAGCGTCAACGCCGAACAACTCGTCGCGCTCGCCAACCTCAGTGCGCCTCGTTGATCGACTGTATTGAGAGCGCGCTGTAAGGCGGCACGCGCAAAGTCCTGTCGCCGGTTTCCGACTTCGGTAAAGTCCTGACCTTCGCCTCGTTTGAGGATATCGAGTGTTGGGCCTCCGCTACCGATCACAGCGGGGTTGTCGGTGATTCGCGCTGCCCAAGCCTGCACGAGACTCTTGTCAGCGAAGATGCGGAGGGAGGAACGGCGGTGACGAACCTGGATGACCGAAGCGAGACACTCGTTCGCGGGCGACATGTTCTCCGGGACTCGGCCTGACGCTTCCCACGCCTGCATGAACATGTCTTGGTCGACGAGTGGGCACTGTGGCTGGAGGATGTCGAAGAAGGTGCGGACGAGGTCTGCGACAAGCGGGAATTGTTACTCGGAAGTCTCGAAAGGCGAGGAGATGGTGCAGCTCACGTTCGCCGAGTTCCTGATTGACGAAGGAGAAAGAGAGACGGTGGTCGCTGAAGGGCAGGACGGAGCTGAACGACTGCCGCCGTCCGTCTTCAGACGACTCGTACTCGAGCTTGGCGGGCGAGGTGGAAGAGGAAGCGACGGGTCCGCCGACACCGTTCTCACCGTAGAGTTTCCTGCGAGACGAAGCAGTCAGGATGAGCGTCGGGGAGCGAGAGGGAGACGCCATACTTGGCTTGCGCAATGAGTTTGCCTCCTCGCACGACCTTGGGCTTGTTCTTGACGTAGGTGTCGGTGCAGCTGCGAGAAGCGTGTCAGCGCGACGACGAAAGAGCAGGGGGAGTGGACGGGGACTTACGTGATGCTCTTCTTGACACACTCGGAACAGGGTCCGCCGCCCATGTCCGCCTTGTCGCACTTGACCCGCCTCAGCCTGCACGAGTCGCATGCTCTGCGGGCGTACGACAGCGTGAGCGGACTTGCCTCGAACTCGCCGAACGGGAAGTCCTCACACGAGCTGCTTGCGCTTCTTCTTTGGGTTGCCGTCCTTGTCGAGCGCGACCTTGTCCGACCCTGCTCCCCTCTTCGCGCCCTTCTTCCCCGCTGCCGGTCCACCGCTCGTGCTGGCCGTCGCGTCTGCACCTGCCAGCGCTGCCGGTTCCTGCCTCGCTCCCGAGTCTTGCTGGGGCGAGAGCGACCCGTCTGCGCTGTCGTCGTAGGACATGCGCCTTCCGTGGTCGTTGTCTGGCTGACCTATGACTGCACCCGAGGCGTGCTGGTGGTGGTGCTGGTGCTGGTGCGAGTCGGACTGTCCAATGCTCGAGTGGCTGCGGCCGAAGGCACGATCGAGGGTGTCTGCTTCTGGCGGTGCTCCTCCTCGTCGCTCGTCCATGCAATGCAGCACACCCTGGGCGTTGCTCACAGTATGGATGACAGTGGTGCACAGGCTGCGCACAGCTGGCCGGCGGTGTGTTCGCGAGCGCAGTTCGCCTCGTCGCTCTGCTCCACCTCGGACGAGGGCTCTCAATTTCGGCGTCGATCACCCGCCCGCCCCGCTCAACAATTTGACATCCCTCTGTCCTCCAGCGGGACAGCAGGCAAGGAGAGCTGCTTCGTTCGGCGGAACCGACACTGGCATACTTATGCCCTCGAGTGGCAATGCGCGGGTTGCGCCGACCCCCTCGTTCGGTTCGCTCGCAGAGTCCGAGGTTTCACGGCAACAGAAGAACGAGGAAGCAGTGGGCAAGGGCGAGGGAAGCGGGCACATTCTCCGGGCTGAGAGATAGAACGAGGTGGCGCGAGCTCCTGCCCTGCTGCAAATGAATCGGACGCGATGCACACGGCCGGCGCACTCGGCAGGCAGGGAAGATGTTCCCGCGCCTGCTGGCCTCGTCGAAAAGGCGAGATTTATTCTTCTCCTCCTTCGTTCCGCCTCGTCGCGCAACCAAGCCTGTTCTGGCTCCGGACGCAGCAAATCGCGTTGCGATGGCGTCGTCGACGAGGCACCCGGGCTGCGAAACGATGGAGCTCGAGCAATCTGCGACGCTTCCTTCGAGAGGCGTTTTGGGAGACCCCCGAAGACGGACACCGGCCCCCATCGACCCGGCCCTGGCTGTTCTTCCACTAATCGGCACAGCGTGCAATACTGTACATACAGTCGACTGCAAAGCTGGTGCGTAGCCAAAGAGCCACGGAGCGAGCAGGAAAAAAAGGAAAGGATCGTCGCTTTCTCCGCAAGCAACCGGGGATCAGATTAGCGCCGGCTGCACGTTGGTGTGTGTCCGGTGACCTCGTGGTATTTCGTCTCGCCGAAGTCGCGGACGGTCTTTGCGGCCAGAAGCGAAGCAGAGCGGCGGGTGAGGGTGGTAAAAGCGAAGGGTGGCCGAGGGCTTCGCCGAGGTCTCGCGCGCGAGGAGGCCAACAACGTGCGTCTCGGGAATGTAGCAGGTGCTTACACGCGTCAGCGTGTCTCCACGCTGCTCGAGCTGGTTTTTCGAGGAGCACCTCGCCCAAAAAAGCTGAGAAGAAGCGAGTCCTCCAAACGCGTCACCGTCCAATTTCTGAGCGAGGGAGCGAGCGATGCGCGCCCTACTGTACTCGCTCGCGTTTCAAGACGCGAACCAGTGAGCAGAAGATGAGCGCGAACGACCGCGTCCCCGCGACAGAACCCGAGCAAGAAGCCAGTCTACGACTCGACGAGACTGCCGCCGTCGGTCCCGTCTACCGCCTAATATAGGCCTCCCGCGCCGGATCCGTCCCAAGAGCTGTAGCCGCACGCCTCCGCTCGCCAAAGCTGGAGAACCGTCAATTCTCAACGGTGACCAAATGAGGCAGCGAGGAGAGCGCAAGTCCTCCGAAGCCCCTCCGAAGCCCTGGCAAACGCAGGGGTTGTTGCTGCAGCTGTTCGTGTTCGAGATCTCAGTCACTGGCGCGAACGCTGACCCGGGCCTAGCCG
This sequence comes from Rhodotorula sp. ZM1, assembly GCA_009806315.1. Classification (NCBI taxonomy): domain Eukaryota; kingdom Fungi; phylum Basidiomycota; class Microbotryomycetes; order Sporidiobolales; family Sporidiobolaceae; genus Rhodotorula; species Rhodotorula sp. ZM1. The sequence goes on from QYSD01000020.1 coordinate 212,276, forward strand.
ACGGAGGTCGGAGACGGGGTCGAGGGCGAGGACAGCGGAAGTTGGAGGTTCGGATCGGTGCTGCCCCTGTTCGAACAATGTCTGCAATCCAACAAGCTATAGCTGCTCATCTTTGAAGTCGAGTGAACCGTCGCAGGTTGAGCTTACTCACTGATGAAGGTCCGAGGTTGAACGGTTGAACCACCACCACCCACTCTCTCGTGCTCATTCAGTCCATCCACCCCTTCAAGCATGTCCTCTTCCGGCCCATCCGACTCCCCTCCGCGCCCAACAGAGCGCCTCGAGATTCCCACGCTCCCCTCCCCCTCCTCACGCTTCGTCCTTCCCCCTCCGCCCTCCGACCTCCTAAACCGCCTTCAGGCCTTTTTGCCGCAGATTCGGGATGCGAATGCCCAACTTGAGACGCGTATGGCGATTGGCGAGGAGGAGGAGGAGGAGGAGGAGGCGGTTGTGATGGAGGAGTTGTCGTCAGATAGTGAGGAGGAGGAGACGAGCGATGAGGATGGTTCGAGCGATGAGGACAGTGACGACGGTGAGGGAGTGGAGGGAACGGGAAGATTGCAGGGCGTCCAGGGAGGAGAGAATCTGGAGCAGGAGGAGGAGGCAGGCTCGTTCGCTCGCTTGATGGACATCTCGGCTTGTCCCAAGGTCGTCAAGAAGAATCTTGTTGTGGAGGAGACGGGTGAATTGGCGGCGGAGGCGGGGGGCGAGTGAGGCGGACGCTCTTTGCGAGGATTGAGCTCGAGAAGGGTGCGTTCTTCCGTCTCGCGTCTCTGACGGAGCTATATTGAACCCATCATCATTACACAGACTCGCTCGGCTACGTTCTGGAACGGAAGACTACGCGCAAGTCCAAGGTGCTCTGCTGCGACGGAATCCGCTTCGCGGAAGGACGGTTCATTGCACCAGGTGCATCCCGACCATCCATTCGGCCGCTCGACCCTGCCGCACGAGCGAGATGTTGACTCTGGGACATTCGCAGCGCGCAGGCACGCCGCCCGGAGCCATTCTCTCCGCCGACCTCTTCGACCACCGCACCTCCGCTCTTGTCGCCGCCCGGCCAGCAGCGCGACGAGCAGCGTAGGCGTTGCAACACTTCAAGATTGTGTGCACGGCGCGAGGCTTGAGCCCGATTCACCAGGTCTTGCTTTGAGCGGAATCTCGACTGAGACAGGGCGAAGGAGAGGACGGAGAACACGGGAGATTGCAAAGATGCGATAATGTCTACAGCAACAAAGAAAGAGCACTACCTGCGGAGGAGAAAGGAATAAAACGCTGGACGGATCGAACGACAGCAGTGTTCATGGCCTCACAGGCTCACCCCCTCTCACTGCTCAGCTTGATCGTCTGACACATCGAGCACGACCAGAAGATCCGCTCGTTGAGCGTCGAGCAAACGTGGCAGCTCCACCCGTCGCCCCTGTCGAGCGACCTGGCGGATCCGAAGCGTGGAAGGCGTTCTGGTTCGGCGAGTGCGCCGCGACCGACGATGGGCGGGATGGAGACGCCGATGAGGGTCGAAGCGGGTCGTTCGGTGCCGCACATCTCGCAGGCGAGCGAGAGAGGCGAACTATGGCGGAAGGTGCAGAGTTGGCACGGCCAGGCGCCAGGTTGCGAAGTGGATGGTCGCGATCGAGCCGGCTTCGGCGATGACAGCACAGCGGATGAGGCGGATGAGCGGGAAGAGGAATTCGACCTAATTGTGCGAGAGGAAGACCATGAGGAGGACGAGGTGGACGGGCGGGACAGTATGCCTGACGAGGTCGAGTCGCCGTCCTCAACCTTGGGTCGCTTCGGAACGACTTCGATCTCAAAAGATGACGAGCTAGAGTCGCGGGTCTTGCGAGAGGTCGGACGCTTCGAGGTCGACGGTCTGGGCGTTGGGTTAATCTCGTCCTCGCTGTCTGAAAGGGTCGTGAGGTCGATGATGATACTGCGGCTGTCGCGATCGGCCTGATTGATGGCGTCTTGGGTCCCAGGGGGCAAGTCTTCTTGCTTTGAGCCGGAAGGATGGTTCTGCGCGTCGTCGCCGCCGCATGCCCTCTGCGCGCGCAAGCGTCGTTCCGCGGCCTGTCGATGACGCGAGATCAGTTCCGCGAGACCAAACAGAATGTAATGGTACGCACATCAGCCAGGATGTCGCCCCGTCGCTTGCCCTTCACGTCCGGCGCCCTTCCTCCTAACTTTCCTCCCCTCTCAAGCAGCTTCCTCCTCCGCTCAGCCTCCTCCAGCCTCTTCAGCGTCTTCTCCCTCACTTCGCGCATGCCCAGCGGCCCATCGTGCGCCACACCCTCGCCCACCCTGCGTCCCTCGCCGCCGAAGCCCAAGTAACCCTTCACCCGCACCTGGTCAAACTGATCCCAGAGCCCGTCCAGAGTCTTGAAGAAATGATCGTCGTGCGGGCCGCGGACATTGTGTGACAACTCGTGCAGCATCGTGCCGATGAGGCAGAGTTGGCCATCTTCGAGCGGGAGGAACGAGTGAGGGTCGTGAGCGGGTCGGAGGCGGATGCAGATCTTCCAGCCACGATTGACGTTGATGCCTGCGAAAGTTACTGTCAGTCTCTTCAGCAAATTGTGAAGCCCGAAAGAGCGAGTGAACCGAGGAGGTTTTCTTGACCAGGGAAGAATTCAGCGAGAGTCGGCAAGAACCAGCCGTGCTTCTTCATGACCGGCTTGACCATCTGAAACACGCGTATTAGCCATGCAACAGCCGCTTCAAACGCGCAACGCACCGAGTGGATCTTCTTGAGCAGCGCAAGCGCTTCATCGGACTTTGGCTGACTTTGGAGGACAGTGTATGTCCCAACCTCGCCCGGCACCCCCGCCAAAGAGCCCCTGCCCGCCATGTACAGCTACACTGTCTCTCGAGCGGCGCACCGCACCTGGCGGGAGTGTTGACACGCGAAGGTGACGGGCCGGTGCGACGAGTTCAGGGGGAGCAAGTGGCGTTGGCCGCGAGTGCGGGCAAGCGCGAATGCTGCCAGAGCGTGCAGTCTTGGGCAGCAAGCAGTCCGAGCCGGTCGGACAGGTCCAAGAGCGAGAGCGGTTGGGATGAGGCGGAGGTCAACTCGCGAATGTCAACTTGCGCTGGAATCGACTTCGACGATTCGCTTCTATTCACAACAATACCGCTGCTGATCAGAACGTGTGCTCGGTTGAGTCCTTTCCGCTCGCCTGGGTCGCCGAAGAACCGGCCGCAACAGCTGAGAGAGAAAGCGTCAGCAGAGAGAGCGTAAGATGGTTGCAAAGTGGCTCACCGTTGAGCACCCGGTCGCTGTAGCTCGCGCCAGACCATTTTTGATGGGTGAAGACATCCACTTTGAGGTCCTTCTCCTTCTGCTGAATAAGCTCGACGTATGCGAGCATGCCGTCTGTCTTGAAGCGCTTGGCGAGTTCGGCTGTGTGAGTGCGAGTCAGCGAGGATTCGCCAGCGGAAGAGGGTGGCGGGAACTCACCGGTCGTGACGGCAGTCGAATGCAACCCAGCGAGCGAGATCAGCTGGATGACGAAGCCAGCCTTGCCGAGATCCCACACGAACGACTTGAGCTGCTCGTTGCTGAAGCCGTGCGCGCCCCAGTTGAACGATGGCGAGAGGTTGTACACGAGCCACTTGCCCGGATGCTCGTTGCGAATCGTACCAGCGAATGTTTGCGCCTGCTTGAGGTCCGGCGCCTTCGTCTCGAGCCAGAGAAGATCGGCGTAGTCGGCGAAGGCGAGAGTGCGCTTCATCGCGGCCTGCGGAGTCTCACGATCAGCTTGGTCTCCGGTGCGTGGTATAGGACTGCGACGCACCGCAATGCCGCCGCGGTAGTGGTAGTAGCCTTCCTTCGTCCTTGGCAGGTCCCAGTCCCATTGGATCTCCTCACCAACGACCTCCTTTGCCACAGCACGCGCTTCCCGGTTGGATAGGTTGGCGCCGACAACGCGCTGCTTGTACTTCTCGAACTTGGAGGAAGCATCCGAGGCGGAAAGCGTCCGCTTGAGGTGGTTTTCGACGGCTGTGGAAGCAAGTCGCATTAGCCGCACACCAGGACCTGTTGTGAGGACGACGGCTCACCCTCGTCGAAGGTGACGAGCTTGACGCCGGCCATCCAGTCCGCCTCGAGCCGGTCAATCTCGGCTCCGCTCTTGCCCGCCAAACTCGCATGCATGATCTCGTCTGTCAGCGCCTTCTTCGGGCCGTTGTGCGTCTCGACGCCGAGCACGAATTCGTGGTCACGCGCGTCCGCTGTGCTCGAGAGCAACTTGCCGCTCTCGGCGTCCGTGCGGGCGATGAGAAGGGTCTCGAGACCCATGATATCCCACTGCAAGCGGGCGGCGACGAGGCGGGAGACGTGCTCCGAGATGGGGACGAGCACCTTGCCGGCTTGGTGACCGCACTTCTTGCCACCGTGCAGCTGATCCTCGAAGTGGACTGCTGAAACGCCTGCCTCGCCGAACGCTTTCGCGAGCTTCATGACCGACGAGAGACCACCGTGACTGCGAGTAAAGCCAGTCAATTACTTGCCAGGAGCACAGAAAGGGAGCAGGAAACGCACCCAGTGTCGCCGTCGGCGACGATAGGTCGCAGGTAGTCGATCCACGGCTGCTTGTCCTTATTGCCGCACCGCCTCTCGTCCCACATCTTCCTGTCGTGCAGCTCCTGCGCCTTCCGCAACCGCTGAACCTGGTTCGGGACGGTCGTGTAGGGATAGTCCGCAAGATCCGGTCCGACCTCGTTGAAACCCGTCGTCAGGACACTACTCGCTGCCCATCCCGAGACGTAGAGAACGTCGAGGTACGGCGCCTGCTGCGTCATCTGGACCGGGTCGATGGCGCCCATCGTGTGCAGCGGCACGCCCTGCTCGCTCGCCTGCTCGAGTTGCGCCCACAGCTTCTTCGCCGAGATGTTGGACGGGTGAAGAGGCGAGATTGGCTGAGTTCCACGCTTCGTCGCAACGAGTTCAGCCGAGTAAGGACGCTTGGTCTTGGCCCATCGCGGTGAGCTGAACCAGTTGGAGATGTCGTCGACCAGGGTGCGGAAGTTGGCCTCCTCCTGCTCGGCGGACGGTGGCTCGAGGTAGAAGAGTGGCTGCTGAGGCTGTGCAGATGTACTGCGCGCTCGCACGGCCGGCGAGCCCATTGCGGCGGCGAGAGAGACGGCCGAGGTTCGGATGCGGGGTGCGATTGAGTGGAGCGACGACGGGCGAAGGGTGCGAGCAGAGCGGGCGGCAGCGGTGCGCAGCATGGCGTGCACACGTGGAGACGGTAGCGCAGGCTGCAACGAGCGAACTGCGACTGCAAAGTGAGCGGTGGATGACAGAGCGAAGAAAAGTGCGAGGCAAACTGAAACGACGACGACGGGACACCGGCGACCTTCAACTCACATAATCCTTTGCCATGCAGACAAGGCGAGCAGTCTAGCGCGAAGAAAGGTACTGCGAGAGCAGAACATCCCATCCGAAGCTGAAGAGCGAGGAGGAGAGTGATTTCGCCGATTAGAATGCTTTCTACTGGTTGCAGATTGTGCGATGCAGAGCCGGCGATGCGAGCTTCGTCTAGGGGACGGTGGCGAGAGGTCGGTGGAGGGTCACTATGCCGCCTGCGGCTCGTCGAGCTTCGGGCCTCGCTTCTGCAGGTCCTCAAGCGCCTTGAGCGTTCTTCGGCTGCGCAAGGCGAGAAAAAAGGCGAACAACGTCAGGGAGAGGTGCGTGAGATGACAGCGAAGCGCCACGCACAGACTGAGCCCCGCTCCTTCAGTCAAGATCCGCTGGCTCGGCACAACACCGCTCTTCGGCGGCTGCCTGACATCCTCCGTCGCGTCGCCCGCCTCCTCCCGCCTGTCCTGTTCAGCGTGCCACCGCTCACTCTCCTCGAGCAACAGTCGGCTCTGCGCGATGATACCCTGGAGCGCGCCGCCCGCCTGCTCCGAGCCGGGAAGACCGCGGTAGTAGTACGCAGCAATCTCGTGCGAGAAGTTGCTGGGAGGGTACTCGCAGGCGCGCTTGACAAAGGCGCGGGTCAAGACGAGTGTTCGCTCGTTGTAGAGTTCCGACGCGGCAGTTCCCTCGGTCGTACCCATCTGCTTCTCGTAGCCGGGCTGCGCGAGGACATCGTCAGCGCGGTGTTCACAACGTTTGCGAAGGACGAAAGGACACGAACCTCAGTGAAGTACGGGTTTTCGACCATGATGAGCGCCTGGATCGACACGAAGACCTGAAGGATCGAGCTTCGTGCCGAACTCCAGTTCTACGAGCGTCCTCAATCGTGAGCTTTTGGGGCGCTGAGCAAAAAGCTGTGAGCGGAACGCACCTCGGTCTTGTCGCCGCTCCACGTCCCAAGCAAACTCAAGCAGACCTTGCCCTCGACATACAGATTCGGACTGACGCGCACGCCCGATGCCCACGAGTGGAAGAAGACCTGAGGCGGATCGTGAGGGAACTTGGTTGGCGAGAGGTAGACATCGAAGAGGAAGGGGGCGTTGGCGAAGGGCGTGTCGGTAGGACCGATGATGAGGCAGCGGAGGAGGTCGGTGCGATTCTCGTATGCGCGGACGAGGATGTTGGCTGCGTACGCAAGAGAGAGTAAGTCCGAGAACTCCGCATAATTCGACAACAGAAGGCAACTCACGAGGCAACGAGCTCGCGAGCACATGGTGCTCCTTCCTGACGCGGCTCATGAACGCCTTGCCTGGCGCGTCGACTTTCTCGTTGATGTAGTGGTGGTCGGCGGGCGCCTCCTCAAGCACCTCGAATCGTTTCCAGTCGTCGAAGTCCTCGATCTCACCGGGCATCGAGACGGCTGCAGCCGCGGGCGCTGCCGGAGTCGCCGTTGCGCCAGTATCCGCTGCTCTGTCGTCGTCGGCGGTGGAGGTCGAAGCCTTGGGCGGGAGGAGGTTCATCTCGACCTCGACGTCGCTCGCGACCTTGACCGCGGCCTCGTCCTCCTCGTCCGCCCAGCCCTTCATCTCGACATCCGATCCCTTCTTTCCTCGCACCGACACCTCGTCTGCTTCGTCTGCCTTATAATCTTCATCCTGCGAGTCATCCTGCGATGACCAGTCGCCCGCAAAGTCGTCGATCGTGCAACTGACGATGCTTGGTTCGCCAGCCTCCTCGTCGCCCGAACCCATCTCTTCATCCTCAGTCTGCCAGCTTCCGTCCGTCTCGACTCCCTCCTCCTCGTCCTCGGCATCCTCATCAAGCTTCATCGCCTCCTCGTCAACAAGCGCCTGCAAATCCGCTGCCGCCTCTCCCGCAGGGTCCATACCGTCAACAAGCTGCGTGAGACGATCGAGCTCGTATGTGCCCTCCGAGCCGGATGGGTGGCGGACGAGGACCCGGCCGTCGAGAACGAGGTCGCGCACTTCGCCATACCAGGTGAGCGAGTCGGGAGAGGGCTGAGGCTTCGGAGGGATGTACGAGTCGCTGAGTGTCTGGACGTAGGAGAGACCGAGCGTCGAGATCTGTGCGACACGCAATACTTGCCGGAGTCAGCGATGTCCTCTCAAGACGATTGCCAACGCGAGGCTTCTCCGAACGCACCTCCATCCGCAGCTCTTCTCCTCCCGGCATCAACCCAGCCGCGACCTCGCTCTCGCCCAATCCAGGCACAGTCGGGAACGTTGCGCCGTTCGTCTCTCCCTCCTTATGGATGAGCACCAAGTCGCCCTTTCGCACCCCATACGCATCGGGCGGCGGTCCATGCGGATCAAACTCGAGTCCCGAGACCGTCTCCTCCCCTTCTGCGCCCTCGACAGGCTTGTGCTTCGGGTCGTCCAGGTCGAGCCATCGCAAACGGATAGTACGCTTCCTCGCATCGACGGCCTGAACAACGCCAATCTTGTTGGGCTCGGCGCCTGAGAAGATACCGACGTCGCCAGGGAAGATGTCCGCGTCTTCATCGAGCTGGGCGACCTGCTCAAGCTCTGCGGTCGATTGCGTGGTCCGCGAACCATCTTGCCAGACGACGGTGGCGTTCGTTCGGGCGCTCGTGATGACGAAGGCGCGATGGCCTTCGGGGTAGGTCGCAGACCAGCGAGAAGAAGGGCAGGGGAAGCGAGACGGGTCCTTGAAGACGACCTTGTCGTGGACGGTATGGAGGTGGTCGCTGCAAGCCGCCGAGGTCAGCGTGAGACCAGACGAGCAGAATCTTCAGAGAGCGGTACGCACGCAGTAGCGTGGACTTGGATGAGTCGGTCGATGTCAGTCCAGTACCGCTTCGGGCGCTGCCACTCGCTGTCTGCGCCAGTCGAGGCAGCCTGCGGGTTGCGGCAAAGCCAGTTGACTGCGACCATGCATTGCTTGACGTCGAGGATCTGCGAGAGACTCGTTGGAGCTGAGAGACGGAAAGTAGAACAGCGGTATGTACGCACCGTTTTGAGGTCGCTTGCGCCCAGGAGGGACGCGAGAAACCCTTCTCCCCTGTCGAGCAGCATCTGCTTGACCGACTCCGCCGCCGGACCGACGCTCAACGATCCCGCAATGTCACACACGCGCCTCACGAGTCCCGCATTGCCCGCCTCGATATGCGCCATCTCAAACACCTCCTCGACGACGCCAATCCAGTCTCCGTGGACAACGTGATCTCCCCTGTTCATCCGCGCCGCCGCAACGAGCTCGTCTGCGTCGAACCAGTCCTCGAGTACTTCGCCCGTCAAGATCCGCTGCAGCTGAACTTCGGTCTTCATCTCGACGATCTGTCCGAGCGGGCCTTTCGGGCGCGTCGTTGCGGGTGTGCCGTGTGGACGACGGGGGCGGACGACGTCACCGAAGAGGAGGCCGCGGTCGACGACGGTGACGGTGGATTCGAGGATCTCGGAGCGTGAGCCGTCGGGGTGGAGGACTTCGAGGTAGCCGGGCCTAAGCTGCAAGGAGGGCCAAATCGTCAACCAGACTTCTTCACCTCGCAAGGCGATCCAGCAGAGAAGGGCGGGGCACCATACGCACCGGGTCGAACGGGATGTTGAGTCGCTGAGCCTCGCTGGCCGTCTCGGGGTTCTGCTCGTCGGCCCAGCATCGCTGCGGGTACACCAGCCAATCGAGTCATTTCTTAACATCCTGTCGACCGCCGATACTGGCTCCTCACGCACCGTAACAACCGCCGTCTTGACAGTCCCGTCGGCGTCCGTCCACTGCACGACGTCCTCGTTGTAGGTGTCGCTCATCTTGGGCATGAGCTCCTCCCCGTTCGGTCCGGTGTAGACTTTCGATCCGGGCGTCTGTACCGGGGGCGAGTCTGTCATGCAAGGCGGTGGAAGGTGATCGGGGGTCGGAGGTGGAGAAGAGGGATGGTGAGAGCGGATGCGCGCGACGGTGTGGTAGACGAGTGTGGCTGCTGTGAGGGTCCAGACGAGCGTGTCCCAGTTCCAGCCGTGTCCGAGTGCGGGGGGAATGGTGGGCGTGCGTGAGCGATGAGGAAGGGAGATGGAGAAACTGGGGGGGCGAGAGAAAGAAATGACGACGCTGTGCGAGTCGCATGAGTCTAGTCAGCGCTTATCAGCACCCTTCGACGCGCTGAACCCACCCGCTGTGATGTCGCTCTCGCCAACCTTCTCGTCCTGCGTCTCTTTTGCGACCCGCTCACAATGGACCAGCAGCTGCAGTTCCCGTCCAAGTCGACCGCAGACAAGGGAAAACAACCTCAGCAGGACGACCCTGTCCAGTACGAGCTGCCCTGGTGCGTCCCTCACCCCTCCCTCGTCTCGTTGCGACGCGGTGTACTCAGCCAAGCTGACACCACGCTCGTGCGCCGTGTGAACAGGGTCGAGAAGGTGGGCTTGCAGAGGCGACAACGGCTGGTCCGATGAAGAGACTCGCTGACTCTTTGTCCCATCCTCCTTCGACCGCCCCCTCCCCACCTGTCCACCCCTTGACACCCGCAACAACCCCCAATTTCCGCTTGCAGCACCGGCCCAAGACACTCGACGATATTGTTGGAAACACCGAGACGATCGAGCGACTCAAGGTCATCGCGAGGGATGGCAACTGCCCGCACATCATCATCTCGGTGCGTTCCAGCTCTCCCCCGCTCCGCATTGCGCCGTTCTCGCTTTCGGACCCTACTGATAGAATGAGACCTTTGGGGCCGCAGGGCGCACCTGGAATCGGAAAGACGACGAGTATCCTGGCACTCGCGAGGGCTTTGCTCGGCGACAAGAACTACAAGGAGGGCGTTCTCGAGCTCAACGCGTCCGACGAGCGGTGCGTACACTCTGAGTCCCCATCGAGACCCTAAGTTGACCCGGTTCGGCACCCACAGCGGCATCGACGTCGTCCGCAACCGAATCAAGACCTTCGCCCAGAAGAAAGTGACCCTGCCTCTGGGCCGCCACAAACTCATCATCCTCGACGAGGCCGACTCGATGACGACGGGCGCACAACAAGCCCTCCGCCGCACGATGGAGCTGTACAGCAATACGACGCGCTTTGCGCTGGCATGCAACCAGTCGAACAAGATCATCGAGCCGATCCAGAGTCGGTGCGCGATTCTCAGGTATGCGAGGTTGAGCGACAAGGAGTTGTTGAAGCGGTTGAAGGAGATCTGCGAGATCGAAAAGGTGCGTTAACGAGGAGTCTCTCGCAGAATATGCTCAAGCTGACACTCGCCCGCCTGCTCGACAGGTCCCCCACAACGAGCAAGGTCTGACGGCGCTGATCTTCACCTCGGAGGGCGACATGCGCCAAGCAATCAACAATCTTCAATCGACCTTCTCGGGCTTTGGCTTTGTCGGCGCCGACGAAGTCTTCAAAGTGTGTGATCAGCCCCACCCGGTCCGCGTGCAACAACTCGTCTCGGCGTGCGTCAAGGGCGACGTGGACATGGCGATGGACGGACTGGGCGAGTTGTGGAGCGCTGGCTATGCCGCGGTCGATGTCGTCAGCACGTTGTTCAGGGTCGTCAAGGGCATGGAGCAGTTGAGCGAATACGTCAGGCTCGAGTTCATTCGCGTGCGTCGAGTGCTGCCTCTCTCTACATCGCATATTGTCCAAGCTAACGGACGAGAGCTCGCGCGCAGGAAATCGGCTTCACTCACATGAGGATTCTCGAAGGCGTCGCGACGGTCGTCCAGCTCGGAGGTCTCATCGCGCGCCTTTGTCGACTCAGCATGAAGCCCGAGCTATTCAAGCTGCCCGGCAAGGACGGCGTGCAGTTGTGAGCGCTCGAGGGCAGGAAGAGGAGGGTCTGTCGCTTGTTGTAATCTGCACCGGCGTGGAGAGTCGTTTTGCATCCTTCATTCATTGCCAGCTCCACACTCGTCGCGGTCGCGGTGGCGGGAAGGCCAGGCGAGTACAGCGGAAGCAAACGAGGCGGCTCCGAGCCCTCCTCTCGCCTCAACAAGCCGTTTCGACGACTCGGATGCGATTGCGACAGTCATTAACGTCTATGCTCCCCCTCAGCCCGTCTAGGAAACCTGCACCTCCTGCGCCGTCCCCGGTCCCTTCGCCTCCCTCCGCTCCGCCATCCTTCCCAACCACCGACTCAACTGCTCATACACGACAAAGGTCACGCACGTCCCAGGTAGGATTCGCACGGCGTTTGTCGCAATGCCTTTGTAGAAGCCTGAGAGCCCTTCGGAGCGGTAGGTGCGCGAGATTACGTCGGGGATGGAGGTGTAGGGTGGTGAAGATGAGATTCCAGACACGGGACGATACTGCGCGAGTGTGAGAGCGTCAGGAAAGTGAATACGGAGCTGACAAGGCGCAGACGCACTTGTATACGTGATCGAATGACCTGGTAAGGGTAGGTGACGCCGATCGCGACGAGTTTCGCCGAGCCGCTCATGAGGATATACTCCGTGTTGCTCTGTGCGCGGAGTCGTGAGGAGGACGAGTCAGTAAGTACTGCGTGAACTGCTGGTAGGAGTCGCAATGAATCAAATCGACTCACCAACCGCTTGACCTCCTCCTCGCTCGCTCCGGATCCTAACCGTTTCCGTCTCAGGTCAACTCGTCGCTTCTTCAACTCCTCATACGTCATGAACTGAATCGCGCCGTTCGAGACGCCTATCAGGGCGAGCGTCATCCCCTTTGACATTCCTCGGACGCCTTCTTCTCGTGCCAAGGTTGCGAGGCCGTCTAGAGAGGGGCAACGTGTTAAGCATCGGATATCCGCAATCCACAAGGTTTGGAGGCGACGCACGCAGTACGCCTCGATACGCCTTGGTCTCGTCCGCTCTCGTCGTGAACATCCGAGTCTTGACGACCCATATAGGGTTAGTGATAACGGCCGTGATGACGCCTGAACGCGAGATTGTGAGCGGTATTCTGGATGCAAATAAGGAAGCACTGGCACCCGAAGTCGCTGACGCGAGAAGATGCTGTCCAGCATTCAGCTTCTTCTCCTCTCCTCCGTCCATCCGCGCCTTGATCATCGTGTACCTGCGCGCGATGGGTCAGAAAAAGTTTGTACAGGCAAGGAGCTGGCTACGCACCAAAGAAAGTAGAACCCCCAGCTGCTCGCGTTTCCAACGAGATTCGGCGTCAACCCTCGATACAAGCTTTGATAGCCACCTTGCCGCACGATCTCTCCCAGTCCCCACCAGATTTGTCCCAGTGTTCCGTGCGTCTTTGGCGCGGTCGAAACTTGCAGCTGGACTTTGAGGAGGTCGAGCGGTTGCATGCAGATTGTCGAGACGATGCCGGCGGAGACGCCGCAGAAGGCAGAGTCAAGTGCCGGCGAGCCGAAGACGGCTGGTGTATTTCGTGACGACATTTGACGGTAGAAGGATCCGCTTGGTGGTCGGAGGTGAACGAACGAGGGTCGCGAAGGACTGCCGAAAGTCTGAGGTCACATTGAGTCAGTAAGACGTATAAGCGGGATGTACGGGTGCGCGGGAACGACTCACAGGATTTTTCTGTCTTCAACGGCCCGTAACAGCCGTCCCTACGCGCGCGCCGCCGACGCAGTCAACCGTTTCGTCGTCGAGGAGAGGCGATGATGTCGCGCGGATCTGCTCGACAAGAAGCGTCGAGTCGGCGTTAGGAGCGTCTTTGGGATTGTTTAAGGCAACTTCAAGCTTCAGCAGGATTTCAGCGGCAGAATGGGGCGAAGGGGAGGATCGCAACTTCGTCGGGACTCTCTTGCTTCTGAACGTCAAGCTCACCTTCGCCCAAGGGCCCGCTAGACTGCTTCGAACCTTTTAGACTGGTTTGATTTACACGCTACTGCGCTCTTTCCGCCGCCCCAACCGACTCTCGCCGTTCTCTCTCCCCTCCTCCCGCTTTCATCCCGAACCCGTCTTCCACGGACCAAAATGCCCTGGAGACCACCTGCAGACCAGGAGTGGTACTACTCGATCCCATCGCCGTGGGCGCAACACTCGCTCGTCTCGCAGTTGCTGCATCGACCCCCTGCCGGCGACCGTACTTGGGGTAGAAAGGATGTTCCCAGGTCCCCGGAGGAGCAACAGATTCGCGACATGCATGGCCACAGGGATGGACAGGTTTACTTGAACGACGCACGGTCAGAATGGGTGACATACCAGGTCTGGGAGCCGACGAAGGGCGCGCCGAGTCGAGGCGAGTTCGCCGGAAACGCTTCCTGCTCCTCTAGTGGTCAGCTGACACTGTCTGTGGCAGATGTGGATCTCGTCTTTGTCCACGGCATCAACGACTACGGCGGCAAGTTCTCGAACCACGCCAATAAGTTCCTCGACGCCGGCGTGGGTTGCTCGCGCTATCACTGTCTCCCTTCTCCCGGCTGACCCGTCGGTCGGCGATACAGTACCGCGTGATTGTGCCCGACCTACCCGCACACGGCCGCTCGACAGGGATCCACGTTTACTGCCCCAACATGGAGGCGCTCGGTGGGCGGCTTCCTCGAGTCTCACGATTCCGCGCTAACCTCGCGTTTGGCAGCCGATGCGGTCTACGAGGTCATCAAGGACGTCATGCTTGAAGACTCGAAGCTCGTCCAGGAGACGGGCGGTTCTGTTACCCAACAGCGGAAGGTATTCGTCGCTGGCCAGAGCCTCGGCGGGTTCACCGCAACCTTAACCTGTTTGTGAGTTACATTTATGCCACCGAGAGGGGATCTCGCTCGAAATGCTCCTCGCAAGTCCGCTTTTGAGATATTGAGCGGCGATGCTCACCGAAGACTCTTTTCCTCGCAGGAAATACGGCGCACCTCTCGACACATCCCTCCCTTCTGCCTCGAACAAAACTTTTCGACCTACCGTGTCGGGCGGCGTGTTTCTCTGTCCGATGCTCCAGATCGCGCCCGATTCTCGACCATCCCATGCTGTCGAGCTCGCCGCTCGAGCGCTGGCAAGCGTCGCGGGTCCTCTCCCGTTTGCGCGTGCTAATAAAGGGAAGAACAGTGAGGATTCCGCGGTCGAGGAGCAATTCGAGAGTACGCTGAGCCAAATCCATCTACCTGGACTGCACTGACCTCGACTTCGCCGCGCAGTGGACCCGCAGACCTACGGCGGCAAGCTCCGCATCGCAACAGGCCTCGCCATCCTCGAAGGTATCCTCGACATCGACAAGAAGCTCCCGCACCTTCGCGTTCCGTTCCTCCTCTGCCACGGTACCGGCGACCGCGTCACGTCGTACAAGGGCTCGCAGAAGCTGTATGAGCAGGCCGAATCAAAGAACAAGGAGATCAAGCTCTACGACGGGGTGCGTGCGAGTGCTTCTTTGCATCCGTACCGCTGCCGTCCGAGCGGAAGAAGCTGATTAACGCCTTTTCACCGCGCGCAGTATGAGCACATCTTGCTGAGGAAGGGTCGGGACGAAGCGGACGACGTGCGGAGGCAGACAGTCCTCAACGACATGCTCGACTGGCTGAACCGGCAGTAGAGTGACGAGCGTATAGACATTGGTAGATTCAACCCTCTTCTCTTCCACTGCTTCGTCGCGATGCGAGCAGTGCTTCAATGCTCCACCTCACGTCACGATCTCCTTCTCGTACACGCTCATCTCCCAGCTACCAATCTCGACTCCGCCCTGTTTGCGCACAACGCAGCGGATGCCCTCCGTCCCCATCCCTCCCGCAGCCGTCCCCAACCCACTCGCCCGCTTGAACAGCTTGTCCCGCTCCTTTAACCGCTTCTTCTGCTCCTGCAGCACCGTACCTAGGTTAACGCCTTTGCGGAAGATGGGCTTTTGCGGAGGATGCGTCGTGATGTGCAGTTTGAGCGGAAAGGTCGGCCACAGCCCGTCGAGCAGCGAAGGCGAGTCGAGAGGATCGAGGTTGGCGTGAACGGCGGCAGTCGAGATCGAGGGCCAGTGAGGCGGGGCGAAGTGGTGCTGATAGAATGGGAGGTTGTCGCTTGATCGTTGAGGCAGGATAGCGTGAGGCCGGAAGACCCATTGCGTGACAAAGATAAGAGGTGCAAGGGTACGGCGAAGGTGCGCGATAGCGGCGAGAAGGAGACGGAGTGGAGCTTGTGACGCAGCGGAAGAGTCGGCGGGTCGAGGTGCTCCTGGCGCGAGAGACGCAATCCGCTGCTCGTGGGCGAACTGATCGGCCCATGCAAATTGGCTCATGCCGTCGATCAAGACGCTGCAGACCTCCTCCACAGGGTGCGTCTTGGCCCATTCCGGCAGCGCTTGTATAGTCGCGGCGAGCTGGAGGGTCGAGGAAGGGTAGAAGACGTGCAATCGAGTCAAGCACTCGTCGACTAGGCCATCAATCTCCTCGTCTCGAGGTGCGCCAATGCCTCTCGGCGCGCGGTACCGTTGGATCGAGTTGTCGAGGTAATGCCGGAGGATCGAGGCGAGGCGGTCGACGTCGAAGCGGGACGTGCAGTCGATCCAAGCGATAGCCTCCTCCTTCCCACCGACAACAACCTCTAGCACCTGCTTGTCTACGCGGACGTGGGCCTTTCGTGGCAGGAGAGCAGTGGCGGCGAGATGCACAAGCAGCGAGGTCTTCCCGCTCGACGCCAGGCCTTGTACCTCGACGACGTCACCCCGCTTGAGCTGCAAGCCTGCCTGGTCGAGTATCGCGTTCAGTCCGTCGACGTACATGTGAGGAACGCTCGATGAGTGTCGGACAGCTGATGAGAGTGAGAGGCCGGTTTCCGAAGCAAACCCGTCGGCAAGGAGGGCTGGGTCCATCGCAGCTGCTAGTGGGCTGTCTCAGCTGTACATATCAAGCGCAACCAGCGAGTTTTGCGGAGGAGCGGTGAGGAGTTCAGGTCGGAACGAATGGTTGGCCTCTTCTTGTTCGTAGTCCTCCCTCACAAGCCAGAGATGGTGAATTGGAACTCGCAGTCTCTCTTCTCAAGGTCCGTGCTGATCACTATCGAACCCGCAGCCCCGACCGACCCACGCTCGCACTTCGCTCCCCTCTCACTCTCGCTCCGCCAAGCTCAAGGCGGCGGCAGCGCCTGATGGACTGGACGACTCATACATGATGGCGCCAGAGGAGATGGCCCCGATCGCGGTGCGTGGAGCGTTCGGAAGGTATCGCTCGCGGAGACGCTGACTGGTTGCCCACTCGCAGGCTCTCAAGGTTGCTGCTGCGGAGGCTGCAGAGACGGAGGCGCGGGCAGACGTCCCAGAACCGGATCAGATGGGAGCCGTATACGGGGTACCTGCGAAACCTAAGCAGACCAAGGCGGAGAAGGCTCACGCTCGGCGGAAGGAACTGCTCGAAAGTGAGTTCCGTCGAGGCGTTGCTCTCGTGCAAAGATTGATTCGTTGCGCTGACCGTCTCGACTGTGCAGAGGTCAACGCAAGCACGATGCCATACTCGAAGTCACACGCACGCCGACTCCGCCGTGCCGCGAAGCCGCAGAACAACCTCGTCGCCTCTTTGACTGAAGTTGAGGCTGTCCTGCCGTCTATCGAGCCCGAGGCGCAAGAGGGTGACGAAGACGACATGTACGACGAGGATGCGCCGGCGAAGGCGAAGACCGGCGGCAAGGGTAAGGAGAAGCTGACGGCGAAGAAGCGACAACGGGTCTTGTGCGTCGGCGATGTCCCCTGCTCAGTCCGCCGTTCGTTACACTGACGAGGACGCTACACGCAGGACCGCTGAATCCGCCCGACTACCCGCGATCATCAAGAACGAATCGTTCTCCGCCTCGCCCTTCGCCACCATCCGCCAGCACACACTCAACACGCTCATCACGCAGACAAATCCGCCAGTGCAGAAGAAGGGGAAGAAGACCGGTCGATGACGAGGTTCACGCTGCATGTCCGAATCCTGCCTTGTTGTAAACGCTATGCACCCTTTCTCCTCGTCAGCAATGTTTCGTCTGCTCATCCTCGGCTCTCAGTCTCTCGCGCCGCGCTCATGCAGAGTGAGTGGGAAGCGAACCGGGCTATTGCATTCTGCTACAGCCTCTCCTGCAGAGGCAGCATCGCGCGGAAAGCCGGCCTCGCAGGCAACCCAGACGGCTTCATCGCTCCTATTCCTGCAGCGACCATCGCACGAGATCCTGTCGGAATCCTGGCCAACAAAGTGGTCCCTCGCCGCAACAGCGAAGAGATCGTCTACATCCATCGCAAAGTTATTGAGGTCAGTGGCGGTCGGATGGCGCGGACGAGAAAATCGATCGAGTGTGTCTCGGTCGGCGAAAACCGAGCTGCCGAGGGAGCAGAAGAGAATGCGGGAAGTTCGCTGAGCTGGAGGGAGTCTGCAGGCTGGACTTGGGCGTGCTCGGTCTGGCGTGAGTCGCTGCGGTCATAGGGTGGAAAGGATCGGCGACAGTAGATATCCAAGAAGGCAGCGGACGAAGGGAAGAGATGGCGAGCAGCTGAGAAGGGGGGAACGGGGCAGCGGCCTGTTGCGGCGCGGCTGGCTCGACATGCTGAGGGGAAAGCTTGCAAATGTCCTGCGCAACATGCTCGCGCTTCGGGGCGTGACGGATCTCCTGGGCCACGCTTTTGTCGCACCGAAATACTGCAGGAGTCGGCGAAGGCGGGTGCCGGTCGTGCAGGACGAACTCAAAGTCGAAGAGTCCCGTATTCGGATCTCGGGAGTGATAATCGGCGCCGCCGCGACCGAACTCGCCGACAGTCGGCGCAACGTCCGAGCGATCCGATACGAAGCCGTTGTCGTTGCGCCAGGCATGCGAGAAGTTTCTGAAGCGCCAGTCGAGCTGCTTGATAACATCGATCGAAGGGACACGAGCAACGATGGCGTTGAACTTCCAATACCGCAGCGCATCCTCTTCGAGCCACTCCTCAAGGGCTTCGCGATCGCGGCGAATCTGGAAGAGCAGATAGAAGCCTTCTCCCGACGTGCGCGGGTCATCTGTCCACGCGACCGCTCCGAAGCGCCAGACGAAAGCGTCATCGGCAGCGGCGCGCTTCGTCAAGTCCTTGGCCGGCCGGTCCATGGTGATCTCAAGCGGGTAGAGCGAGTCGAGGCGATTGGACGGTACGCGGTCGGAAGCTCGCACGCTCTGAAGGTTCCGTCGTCAGACTCGTTCATGCAAAAGTGGGACAAATCGTCGTACCTGCGGTAAGCCATTCAACGCCAAAGTCTCCGACTAGCGCCGCTTCTCACGGCCGACGCCTGCGGGATGAGCGCTCGACTCGCGCCGCTTCTTGCCCTGCACGAGATCCTGCCACAGTCTGTCTTCGCGCCAGAGCGACTCGCGCTCGCGTGACGGAACGTTGCGCCAACGCCACTCGGGTTGGTCGGAAGAACGCGAAGCAACAATTCTAAGCCCGTTCGCCTGCGCCGAAAGGCTGGCCAGGTGCGCGGCTGCTTCGTCCGCGACAGCTGCGGTGCGGAATGCGAGGCAGGCTCGAGGCGAGTCGAATGGTGCAGCGAGGTCGAAGAAGCCTGCTGCGATGCAGGGAATGCCAGGCGGAAGGAGACCGATCAAGCCTGCGACGGAGCCGACGATGTGAGGAGAGAGCCCAGGAAGGTCGAGGTTGAACAACGACGACGCGATGCGGTCGGGGAGACGGTCGGCGAGAGGTGAGCGGTCCGGCGATTGTAACGCGGAAGGAATCGCAAGCGGAGAAACCACCTTTGCCTCTGCGCGACGCCGCCAGAAAACGCGCTCGATGTCACGAAAGCCGACAGAGCGAGTCGAGGGTTCTTTGCGGAACCGAAGGAGGATCAGCTGGTGGGAGAGAGGCGAGGTCGTCGGGGGCGAGGGGAAAGTCGCGCGAGGCGAGGTGGAAGAGGTCGGGAGGTAGTGGATGGGGAATTGGAGTGGAAACCTGGTGATGGTGTGGCTGATCGTGGCGGAAGAGATGGGAGCAGGCGAACCCAGTCCTATCCCTGCTTCTGTCCTCGCCCTTTCTCACCAGTCCGGCCTCTATCGCAGCCGTCGTACTCCTTGTAAGACTGAAAGCGCGACTTTGTTGACAGAACACCCCGGAAAGCGCCGCACATGGTCGAACGGAGACTCGCCGCCATCCCCGGCGCGCCAGGCCTCTGCTGCAGCCTGCGCAGGGTCTCGACGAGCGGAAAGAAGTCGTCTGGGACAGACTGCGGGGACGATGAGGGTCCTAGTCGCGCTGCGAGGCCATTCGACGCGGCGGAGAGTGAAGAGGGGGGACGCGTTTGTTGCGCGTTTGTTGGCCCTCGAGGAGCTCGCCACGCTGTACCGCCTGCGACCGGCGCTCCTCCCAGATCCTTCTCGCGTTCGTCAGGACCTGCGCAAACCCCGGCTCGTCGTTGTCGAGGTGAAACTGCACGAGCGCCAACTCGACCGATGAGAGGTTGTCGAGCGCGGCGAGGGCGAACGTGAGGGGGTGCAGGTGCACACTGTCGAGATAGCTATCCATCATGAGGAACGCGAGTGGGTGGAACTGGGCGAGAGGAGCGAAGGGAGGACCGTCGGCAACATCGTCAGCGACGCGAGCCAAAGCTTTGCTTCCATCTCTGCTACTCCGCGGAGGATGGCCCGGGGAAAGGTGAACGGCAAACCCGTTACAAGCCCACAGAGGCCGAGAAGAAAAAAGCGAGCAGGAAGAGCGATGCCGCTTCTCCGCATGCATACCCATCCGTACTCCCGCCTTCATCTGCTGAATCCGATGCACTCTGGACAAAATGGCGAGCGGTCGGTTCGGCGACGAAAAGGGGCGAGTCGACAGACAAGTCGGAGCCGGGAGAAGGGAGGGGAACAGGACAGACGCCTGGCTCGGGCCAGCTCTCGTCAAATGGGGGAGGCGATGCGAGTGGTGAACGTAGAAGTACAGGGATGCGAGGTGATGGGCGGAAAAGCGAGGTGGAGGGGGAGGTAGCCGGGAGAAGCGGGATCGGGGTCGGTCAGGCGAAAGTCGAGCGAGACCATATCGAGATCGCCGCTTGCGCCAACCTCCGAAGACAATCGCACCTCCAAACCTCAACCACGCCGCGCACAAAATTCGCAGTTGCCGACCTGCCGATCTCCCAGCGTCCGCCGCCCACCGTCGTCCCGGCGCCAATGTCGCATGCCGTCAATCGCAGCCACAAAAGTGAAAAATCGGCTGATCGGATTGACGGGGCATGGCGAAGGTTGTAGGCAATGAGGCGGGGCAAATTCGGAGGGCGGAGGAGTCGAAGGTCGCGGATAACTGCGGCAGCGGCGGGCGAGGCGGGACGAAAGACGAGACAGCGACCGTCACAAAGACGGTCAGACAGGCGCGAGGAGATGGGTGGAACTGGATACGTCGTTAAGCCGGGACGCAGAGGGGGGAAGGGGAAGAGTCGGAGTCCTCGATGGACGCATTCTACGCCAACAAAAGGCGGCCGAGCGGGTAGAGGGGGTCGACCGTGGCGAGGGAGAGGTGAGTGTAGAGGGTGGCGAAGCCGGGCGAAGGCGGCAAGGTTGCCGGATTAGGGGTGAGGGGCGGAAGCGAAACGGGTTGAGCCATGTCGGCGAACCTCAACGATTCCCGAACTCCGCCTCGACGCCATCCTGTGCTGTCTCGCTACAAACCCGACAAAAGATGGATTCAGGCGAGGCATGGACGGGACGAGTCGAGATGGTGGCGGGAGCGGGGGATGAAGTCGGTGTCGAGGAATGAGCCGGGATCGGTTGGGGAAGGTCGGTATGATGAGAGGAGAGGAAAGTGTCAAGGGCGAGAAGAGGAGAGACAAAGTCGGGACCGGCACAGGAGCCGACTTGGCGCCGACCAATTCCCTCTGCTCTTCAACTGCTCCAACGTGGACCTGCCGCTTTTCGAGCCGAACCTTCATCTTACATGGCGCCGGGCTGAGCGAGGTGATCGCCTAGGCGACCGGGAAACGCGACGCGCGGGAGGGGAAGAGTCGGGAACCGAGAAAGTCGAGAATGAAGTGCGAGAGTGCGCGAGCAAGCTCAGTACCACTCGCCGCCAGCGCGCAGGCGCGACTCCTGCTGGTTACGGGTCTGAGAGCGGAGCATGCGCTGGTCGCTCTGCGGGACGTTCTGGCCCTGCTGGTCGACCTCGCCCGGCTGAAGGACGCGCCTCTTAGGCTGAGCGGCGGCAGCGGACGACTGTCCCTGAGCCTGCGGCTGCTGCGCCTGGGCGCCGCCGGATGCCTGCTGCTTCTGGAACTCGAGCTGCTGCTTCTGGACGTCGTCTACACGCTGCTGGACCGACCAGTCGAAGACGTAGTCGTACTGGAACCCTTCGCGAACAAAGAGGTCGCGGAAGAGCTTGCGGAGGTACGAATAGTCGGGCTTGTCGTCGAAGCGGAGCGAGCGGCAGTAATTGAGGTAGATGGCGAACTCGTTCGGAAACCCGCGGCAGAGGTACTCTGTCGGCGTCGTCATCTTCTTCTCCATGATGCGGTCGTACTTCTGCTTCTTGGTCGCCGCCTTGAGACCTTGCCACGGGAGCGAGCCGCGGAGAAAGTACATGAGGACGTAGCCGAGCGACTCCATGTCGTCGCGGCGCGACTGCTCGACGCCGAGGTGCGTGTTGATCGACGTGTAGCGCGCAGTGCCCGTCAAGTTCTTGTTCTCGCGGTACGGGATGTGCAGGTGCGTCTTCGGGTCGCGGTACTTCTTGGCGAGGCCAAAGTCGATCACGTTGACCTGGTTCCCACGCTTGCCGATGCCCATGAGGAAGTTGTCGGGCTTGATGTCGCGGTGGATGAAGTTGCGCGAGTGGATGTATTCGATGCGGGAGATCTGCGGCGCGCCGAGCGATGTGAGTAAGCGCGTCCCTCAGGAAGTCCAGATCGCGACTGACGAGCTGGTCGGCGAGAAGGAGGGTAGTCTTGAGCGAGAATTTGCGGTTGCAAAAGTTGAAAAGGTCTTCGAGCGAGGGTCCGAGGAGATCGAGCACCATGGCATTGTAGTCGCACTCGACGCCGAACCACCTCACAAACGGCACACCGACGCCTCCCGCGAGCGTCTTGTACACTTTCGCCTCATACTCGAGCTGCGGGTGCTTCGCCTTGACCGACTCGAGCTTGATCGCGACCTCTTCGCCCGAGATGATGTTGACGCCGAGGTAGATGTCGCCTGGGGAATCGCGCTAGTCAGCGAGAGAGATACAGTTGGCGAGCTGGAAGTCATGACTCACCAAACTGTTGACGACATGCGCAAAGAAGCGTGCGAGAGCGGTCAGTTCCTGCACGAGAACCGCATCGACCCGGAGATACGTACCGAACCACTCCCAATCTTCTTGCCGATGCGGTACTTGCCACCGACACTGCGTGCGCAAGTTGTCAGCCCCGCTCTGGCTCTTGGACTGCACACCGCAGCCTCTTGGCAAGGCGCGGGATGCCAGGTGGAACCGCGCGAAGAGCGCCAACTCACCGGAGATCCATTGTGGGCTGTGGCAGGTGGTTGTTGGAGGGTTACGAAAGGTGGAGAGCAAAGGAGGAAGGGGAGTCTGCCTGGGCGAGAGAACGATAGCGAGACAAGTGCGAGCGTCAGCAACTGGCCGAAGTGCCTCACGATGCCCCTCGGCACGGCCTCGTCCTGCGTCCTGTGCCACCGCCTTGGTCACTCCAGCACCCGGGATCGCGCCGTGCAATCCGTCCCAATCCATCCAGCTGAGCGAGTGAACCGAACGAGCGCGCCGAGGAGCGTGCTGGCCTGGGTAACCTCCTGAACCCGAGCCCACGCGCACGCCTCTCACGAGCCTGCACGGCCTCGCATGCGCCCTGAGAGTACTCCACCGTGTCCGATCTGCCCGTGTGCACCTGTCCGAGCTGCCCGGTGTGCGCCAGAAGAGGCGAGTCACGGGAATGGTGGTGTGATGGCCAAGCGAGGCGGCGGCGTCTGTCCACAGTCTCTGTGCGCGCGGGAGTAGAAATAGGACTCACGCTAGGTGTCGTAAGGAGCGGAGACGGGTGTGCAGCAGGTGGCCGGGTGCGGAGAGCGGAGGAGAGTCGTGGTGAGCGAGCAGAGAGGCGAACGAGGCGAGGCGAGGACGGCGACGCAGCTTCGGCTCGAAGAGCTTCCTTTGTGCCGGTGCATAGACAGCTTCCTTTGAACTCTACTGACGCTCTCGTAGCGTCTGCTCAAAGCAAAAGAACTGGCGTGGTGCAGCACCGCGTTCAAGGAACTGTGAAGGAGCGAGTCCCTGGAGTTCAGAGGGGGCAAGAAAGAACTGGGCGAGACTGTCAAACCAAGGGTCGGGCGCAAAGATAGAACGGCGAGGCAAGGACCGGAACCGTAGCGACAGTAGCGCAGACAGCGACCGCGAAGCACTCACCGCGCAACGTCCTGCGTCTCCACCTCGCCACAACGTCACTCAGTGAGTGGGGGTAAGACCGTAGCGCCAGCGAAATGTCGAGGGAAAGGTGGACTACGCGAGTTGCAGGCGTCTAAAGGTCGCGCCGCTCGTCTAGGAGCAGACTCTCTACGCCTCCCTGCAAGTCGTTAGCGGTGAGCTCACGTCGAGGAGCGAGAGCTAAGACCGGACGTACCTATCTCCGCCCCTCAAACCTACCGTCACAACCCCGCCCACTGCCTCAACGTCCGCACCTGTTCCTCCGACAACCCGGCGCCCTCCACGAAAGCCTCGAACTCCTCCTCTACTTTCTCCTCGTTTATCGAGCCGATCTGGGCTCGTTTTCGCAGGGCGAGCGCGCGGAGGACAAAGGGACCGATGTCGACGGGCTCGAGGGCGGGAGGGGAGGGGTCTTCGGATGCGGAGGCGTCGACATCGGAACCGTTCACTGGTTGAGATGACTGGAAGGTGTTGGGGGCGTCGGTAGAGGAAGATTTGCGAGCCGTGGAAGCGCAAGAGGGATTGGGCGCGGTCAGAGACAAATCCTGTCCCTCCGAACTCGTCTGTCCAGCCGATCGATGACGCCGAACGGCCTCATCCAAGTCACCCTTCCCTTCTACGCGCCAGACATGACGTGCAGCTTCGAGCGTGTTCTCGAGTTCTCTGATTTGTGAAAGGGCGCCTTCGAAAGTCGTTGGAAGGGTGCGGTGGCTTCGGTGGTTCGTGGCGGAGGTGCACATGACCCTGAGAGTCTGAAAAGCTGGTAGACGTCTTTCCAAGCAAGCGCAGCGCGAGAACATACGCAACGACAACTTACAACCCGCTCGTTCTCTCCTCGAACTGATGAAGTCCCCTCATCTCCCGCCCGCTAGATGTGGTTCTGGCCATCTCGGACCGTCCAATGCTTCTACTGCAACACCTCGCTGGAACTCGTACCGCCCCAGCCGGCTCTGTCGAGCCACAAAGGCAAGGGTCGCGCGGTTGAAGGACGAGGGGGAGAGGTTGGGGTCGGCTCGAGGAACGACTTCTGGTGTGGTGTATGTGGGCAGATCACTCGTAGAATTGGGGTGCGCTCCTGAGCTTTTGACTCGCCTGGTGCGCAGAGCTGACAACGTTCGCTTCCTCGCACAGAACGGTGACATCGTCTCGGACGATGCGGCATTTTACAATCCTGCCATGAACGGAGAATCCTTTGCGAAGCGAAGTGCGTGGCGCCGCTCTTCCCGCCGGCGAAAGGTAGCTGACGCTCGACCGGCAGGCTCTCCCAGTCGCACCCGACTCCCCTCTTCCTTTCCAACAACTCGAAACACGCCATTCTGCCGGCAGTGCCTCAACAATCAATCCCTTCAGCTGCACCTCCTCGCCTCCTACCCCTCCTCAGACGACGACCAAGACCCCTCAGACCAATTCCCGCCTCTCGACGACTACCGTCGCTCGCTCGACGCGCGCTATCCGCTTGTTTGTGCGAATTGTGCACCGAGTGTGGAGGGTGTGATCAGGGAGAGGGATTATAGAGTCAAGACGCAGGCTTTAGGGGCGAGGTTGAGGGAGAGCCAGTTGAGGAGGGAGAGGGAGGAGAGGATGAGTAGGCAGGTTAGACGGAGGGATGGGTTGAAGTGGACGGCGGAGGAGTGGGCGTGGCGTGCGCGAGGGGCGGCGTGGGCTTCGACGCACGGCGTGACGGTTGTGGGCTGTTGTTGCGGTGCGTTCAGACGTCCTTTGACATGCGTAGGCTCAAGCCGCTAACCCCCCCTGCTGTCCAGGCCTACTAGAAGACGTCTTCTTCAGTTCCACACCTATACCTCATCCCGCCGTCGCCGCCAGCTCCAGCATTTCCCTCCTCGCCGCGATCATCTCGCTTCTCTGGTCCTGCTGGGATCCAACTTGGGCGAGACTTCGCAAAGAGCGGGCGCGGGGACGGAACCCGGTCGTTGACGATCGAATACCCTACATCGTGCGTGCCGACTTGCGCAATCTCCTGAGATGCGCAACTCACGGCGCTTTTCCTCGCAGGCTGTTCAACTCGCCGCCTACGTCTTCCGGATAGCCGTCCTCCTGATTCTGCGGTCCATCGACCAATACAGCAGTCACCGACCAGTAGCGCTGTTCTCGCTCGCCCTCATCTCATTCATCGCGCGTCTTCACCTCAGCTTTGCGCGACATGAGACTGATTTCTCTTCTTGCAGGCCCTCGTTTCCGCCTTTTACATCCCCACCCTTCGCCATTATCCGTCGATTCGTCTCTCTTCCCGCTCATCCGGCACCGCAACCCCTACCTCCTCCCTCACGAACCAGCCGACCGATCCTCTCGAACCTCTCGCCCACCTGTCCCTCTCCCGCAAAGGGAGCCTTCTCGCGCCGAGTTCTCCAACTACTCCTACTGGAGCACGCAGCCCCGTCAATGGATACACTGCCTCGACTGCCAGCTCGGGCAGTCTGCGAAATAGGAAGAGTAGCGGGCTTGCGAACGGGATCCGCCCGCGTGCTCCGTCCTTCAGCTTGCGACCTTGGCGAACAGTCTCGACGCCTACAGTACCACAAGCGATGGAGGTTGATGTTGCCGTCTCCGCGGCAACAGGCGAGGACGCGGACGGCTCGAACGAGAACAGCATGGACTGGACTTCCACGCCACCGCCCTCCTCGGTCCCGTTTTCGTCCACCTCAGCGCGCCCTGCATCACCCTTCGGCACCCCTACGCCCACTGCAAACGGCAGCAACTACGTCAACTTTGCTCGACAGCGGTTTGTCCCGCCCGACTTGCGCAAGCCGACCGGTCTTGAGGGCATGTTCGAGCGGGTGGCAGTGAGGGAGGAAGAAGGGGATCAGACAGTACAGGCGGGGAACGATGTTGAGATGAAGGATGCAGGTGGACGACGCAGCTGGCTCGGAGGATGGCTCGGTCGATGAGGCGGAACAGATGCGTTGCAACGATTCGAAGGCGACAACTTTGAGTTCTTCTATATGCGTGGCTTTGGGTGTACTACGAGGATTGCCCCTCGACGTCCTTCGCCCGTTCCTTCCGCTCTTTGCGCTCCTCGATCCGTCGCCACATCCTGCGGAAAAGTGTTCAGCGGTGCTCGATTCGGCCGAGCGGCAGACGACCTACAACTCAAAGAGGCAGGTCGTCACGACGGACAAGGCGGTCCAGCTATGTCGTAGACAGGAGGTCAGCTGGGAAGGCCAAGAGGAACTTCAGCGGGAATGGGCGGGTACGCACGCTGCGAGTACTCCAAAATTGAGACCGAGTCGGTCTCGAGTGCCGTACATGATATACCGTGCACCGGTGATTGAATGATAGAAAGGCTATCGACGTGAAGGAGGCGGAAGGGCCAGTCAGCGTGGCTGCTCGTCTCTGCGTCCGCTTCACGGCTTTGGACGAGCGTGAGGGAATGTCACCGCACCATGCCGTAACCGTAATGATAGAACTTCTCCGCGAAGGTCGGCGGGAAGAACGACGACGAGATGTTGAGGATGATCCTGCGCACAAACGGGTTCGGCTCGCCCTTCGCCAGCTCAGTAGAGAACCGACTCACCAGCTGATGAGGAAGAACGGGAAGAACTTCAAGGTAAGGAGAGTAATCCTGCGAACAAGGACGGCGAGTGAGCCAAAGGCACAGTCTCGTGAACAGCGACGACGCACATGGACTCCATGGCAAAACCGAGCGCAAAGAGCGTCATCAGGTTGAGCATCCAGAAGACTGCAGGAGTACAGTCAATGCTGATCAGCAGGAGCGAAGAAGGGACGCACTCATAAAGCCGCCTTGCGGGCCAAACTTGGCGTAGCCGTTGCCGTTGACGGGAATTAGGAATGCTTTGTTGATTAGGGAATAGCTATGGGCAATCGTTTCAGCGGTCAGCGGAACAGAGGCAGGATGGCGACGCACGAAAGGGAGAGCAAGATGTAGGCAGGGAGTGTCGGCAGGAATCGAAGGGCACATGTCGACAGCCAGGTCATGCGGACTCCTTGATTTTTCATGACCCCGAAAAAAGGCATTCGCGAGAAGAACTGAAGACAGGGCGTCAGCTAAGGAACGCAGGAGGAGAGAGGCGACAACGAACAAGGAAGATCGAGATGTGGAAGGCGAATATGACATAGTAGATCAGGCCTGCCTCCTGACTGAGCAGCGCCGAACCGTCAGCCAATCTTTGAGAAGGAGGAAGAAGCGACGCACGGCGCAGAGCCCGACCATTGATTGGGGTGAATTGGTCGAAGGTCCGTGTTCTGGTACGAAAACGGCGTCGAGAGCGCGGCTTGCTGAGTCTGCGAGAGGCCGGCCAACGTGGCAGGAGTCGCGGTCGAAAGGAACTGAGCCGTCGCCCGTTGAGAGGCTTGTCGCGTCGGCGCCCGCATCTGCTCTCCGAGGTATGGCAAGAGGTAATCGTCCGTCACCTGATACCATCGTGCGCCGGAGATAACGAGCGAGATGGCGCCCTCAGGCGCCCACCGCCCGTCCAGCAGACCTCCAGTTCCCGCGACCGCCTCGCGAAAATTGCTCGACGCGTTCGCGTTGACAACGACTGCCGCCCAGGCCTTCTCACCGACAATCTCCCTCGCAACATCGCCGAAGGTCTTGCCCGTCGGATCGCGGACGATGACGCCCATGTGCACGGGGGCGTCGAGTGTCGCGCGGAGATACTGGACCACTGCGGGCCCAAGAAGCGGGTTCTGGTTGGCGGTCGAGTCAAAGTCGTAGACGTAGAGTTTGGCATTGGGGAAGTAGTGCTCGAGGAGGTCTGCGAATCGCACAGGACAGAGGTGAGCGAGAAACGTCGTCCCCCGTCGAGAAGGAGAGGCCTCACACGTCGAACCCCAGAAGATGGACAGACACGCCCACACTGCCGCACAACAGAGGAGGAATGACATTCCCAGAATCTGCAGGACGTTGTGACCTGGGTCAACCCTGGAGCCAGGCGAAACGAAGGGGCGGAGGCGCACCTTGAACATCTGCTTTCGTGGGCCCTTCATCCGTGGGTCCCATAGGGACGTCTGGAAATCTTCAATCTCCTCCTCGCTCATGTCGATGGTGGCAGTCGCGAAGACGGCCGAGAAAGGACGCTGCAACGGCGGAGGGGACGCCGGGAGGATCGCCGAGGGCGCAAGTCGTCTTCAGCAGCAGGCGACTGGTTTCGAGTACCGAGTGCAGCACAAACGTCGTGGAAGAGGCGTGCAAGCAAGCGATTGAGCGCTTCACCCGGAAACAATTCGGGAGCGACGATGACGGCAGGCAGCTCCGCTCGGTCGGCGAGGACGCGAGGCGATCGACTGCGCCTCCCTCTCGCCTCCGTGGCGCTCATTGCTGCTACGAGCCATGTCTACAGACGCTGAACGACGACACTCAAGCTCCTCCACCCTCCAGGAGGGGCCAGGGGCCGCGCAAAAGCCGTAAGCCCCCCTTGGCTGGCGATCGCGGCGGATTAGATAGACTCGCCGAGCTGAACCTTGGTTGTCCGAGCAGGCATGGACCGCGACAGGTTCAGCTGTGGGATGCGTCGCTGAAGGGTGCACGACGGAGCTTCATTAGGTCGGCCGCCCTCGTGAGTCCCAGGAGGCGAGCGGGGAAAAGCGGAGTCTCTTCACTCGTTACGCAGTCTGAACACATCTGGGTTGCAGGGGATGGTTTTGACGACGTTCTTCATGTGGGCGTGCTTGCCGATCTACTGTGAGTGCTAGGCGCTCGCGATCCGCAGAGGCATGTGTGCGGAGTTGACGCTCGCTTTCGCTTGCAGGGGGATCATACTTCCGACAACCAGAAAATCTCTACCGCTTGGCCGTAGGCTTGGTCGACCTCGACTCACTGGGGGCCCAAGCTGCCGGTCAAACACCCGTTGCGGGTCCCGCCCTCCTCGCCGCTCCTGCTCAGCTTGCCGGCACAAATCACCTGGGCTTCCACACTCTCGACAATACCCGCTTCGACATCAGTAGCGCTAGTGGACGTACGTCCCGAGGAGTCGACGTGCACAAGTGGGCGGCGGATGCCGTGCAGAACGAGGATTACTTCGGGGTCATCATCGGTGAGTTTCCTTCTCCTTTCTCTGCCACCGAAGCCAA
Organism: Rhodotorula sp. ZM1; assembly: GCA_009806315.1. Taxonomy (NCBI): domain Eukaryota; kingdom Fungi; phylum Basidiomycota; class Microbotryomycetes; order Sporidiobolales; family Sporidiobolaceae; genus Rhodotorula; species Rhodotorula sp. ZM1. The sequence goes on from QYSD01000020.1 coordinate 241,878, forward strand.
CAAGTCGATGTGCCTCTTCTTTGTCGCACTATCGGCGCACGCGCAATGGAAGAGCTGCTGCTTCGCGGCACTTCGCGCTGACCTTCGCAACTCGCAGCGAACGCCAACGCGACCACCGCCGCGGTCTCGGCCTACGAGGCGCTTTCAAGGGGTGTTCAAGCTACATACGAAGGCATGGGGGCGTACACGATGTACTACAGCGAGGGAAGGGACTTCGAGACGGGTTCGTCTGACCCTTCCTATTGCCCCCCTTGCTCTCGCTGAACAGGCTCACCGCAGTCGATCAATGGGTTGCGCCTGGGATGAACCGCCTGTGAGCTTGAGTGTGACACGGGTTGTCACGCTTCCGCTGACGCTCGCTCGCAGCCTCAACCAACACGTCCTAGGATCCGCCGCGTCTTCCCTCTTTGCCCAGCTCGCCCCACGCCTTTCCTCCCTCTCCGCCGCGCAGTACAGCGCCGTCAATCAGACCGCTCTCTCCTCGGTGCTCGCGCAACCGTTCGGCTTCTCGACATACAACCTCCGCCCCGTCGACGAGTTCGCTGGGATCCCTGCCACGACCGTCGGGATGCTCTACCTCCTAATCTTCACCTACTTTTGCTCGCTTTTCTTCTATAACGCGCGGCAATCAGTCGAGTCGAAGGTTCCCCTCGGCGAGCTCATCGCGATGCGACTCATCGTGCCGATCCTCCAATACATCCCCATCTCGCTCTTCATTTCCCTCGTCACTATGGCGTTCAAGGTCAACTTTCACCGCTTCTACGGCGCCGGAGGATTCCCGTTGTTCTGGCTGTCGAACTTCCTCTGTATGACCGGGGCGGGTATGCCCATGGAGATTGCGTGCGTTCTTCCCTTCCTTCGCGGGAGGCAGCTTCGCCCTCACACTGCGAGTATGCTCACGCTGTCCTCCCCGCAGCCTCACCTTCCTCGGGCCTCGATATACCGCCTTTTTGTCCGTCCTCCTTCGCATGGCGGAAGCGACTTGCGCTGACCCCTTCTCTACTCCAGCCTCATCTTTTGGGTCATTACCAACGTCTCGGTCGCCTTTCTTGGTGCGTCCAGTCAGCACACTGCTGAGGGAAAAGGACTGACAGCCTTCAAATAGACCTCGCCGATATGGATCACTTCTACTCGTACGGCTTCGGCCTGCCCATCTTCCAAGCGGTTCAGGTGCGGCTCCAAGCCTTGCATCGCTGACGACAGCCGCCCCGCTGACACCCTGTTCCTCGCAGAACGGCAAGACAATCATCTTCGGGACGAAAGCCCGCTTCGGCCAGTACTTTGGCATCGAGATCGCATGGGCTCTGGGGGGAATGGCTGCCCTTGTGCTCGTCATTATCTTCAAGCGGAGACAAGCAGTCAGAGAGGCGGAGAACAAGCGGGCGGAGGAGGAGAAGGGAGTGAAGGAGCTGTAGATGCCGCAATAGAGTGTCTCTGAAAGTTGAATCCTCTTAATAGACTCAATACGCAATCATTGTTTACCTAGATGCCTCATAAGACGCGCTGGAGACTGTTGCTGAGGTCAAACATGAGAGGAGAATAACAGCGTCGGTTCTCCCTCCGCCACAACGCACGCTCGCGCTTCCTCCAGGGCTTCGCCTGCTACAGAATACTCCAGAAGGCTACGAAAGACCCCTCTTACGCCCGAACACCGCCGACGCCGCACACCAGAGCCTCATCACCTTCTCCCGACACCCTCGGATACAACTTCGCGGCAACATCCAGCGGCGCCCCCGTCCGGGTCGAGAGGCACTCCAGAGCGCTCACTAGTAAGCCCTGAGCGCCAGTACCCCGTCTCGAGTCGCAGATAGGTGGGCATCCGCCCTCTTCTCCGTGTGACTGCATTTCAGCGGAGGTCAGATCGCCCGGCTGAGCGGCGGACTCGCACGACAGCATGCTGACGGCACTCTCACTGTCCCTCCACAAGCAGTCCACCCGCCCATCGCCCGTTCTCGTTCCGCCACTATTCTCCCCTCGACCTCTCCCTCGTCTCATTCCTGCGCCCCGCCTGCTAAGCCAAGATGTCGGAACGCAAAGTCCTGAACAAGTATTTCCCGCCGGATTTCGATCCGAGCAAGATCCCTCGGCGGAAGATGCCGAAGGACAAGCAGCAGGTCGTTCGTTTGATGGCGCCGTTCAGTATGCGTTGCAAGTGAGTTGTGGCTACTCGTGTATTCTGCAGGGTGACGAGCTTACCCATTTGTACCGTGCAGCACCTGCGGCGAGTATATCTACAAGGGCAAGAAGTTCAATGCCCGGAAAGAGACAGTGCAGGGTGAGGAGTACTACGGGATCAAAGTGCGTAGTGTCGCCAGCGAGCTCTCCGTTCTCTCACTAATCGAGCCATTTCTGCAGATCTTCCGGTTCTACATTAAGTGTACGCAATGTTCCGCCGAGATCACCTTCAAGACCGATCCCAAGTGAGTGCCGCTCCCTGCGTTGCTCACCGGCGCTGCTGACTGACCTTCGCCCGCACACAGAAACTCCGACTACACCTGCGAGCACGGCGCGCAGCGGAATTTCGAGCCCTGGAGAGCTAAGGAGGACAGAGAGGAGGACGACAAGCTGGCGCGGCTCGAGGAGGAGGAGAACAACCCGATGGCGGCGCTCGAGAACAAGGCGATTGACTCGAAGCGCGAGATGGATATCCTCGACGCGCTCCAGTCGATCAAGTCGCGAAATGCGCGACTCGAGCGCGCGGCCAAGGGCGACGACGAACGGATACTCGATCACATCAGTAGCCGGACCGAAGTTGGCGACCGCGAGATCGAGCAGCGGCTGAACGACTTTGATGCCCAGCGGAAGAAGGAGGAAGAGGAGGACGAGGAGGAGGTGCGGCGAGTGTTTGGGCGGGCCTACCTCGACGGCGTCCCCGACATCGAACTCGACGGCGGGCCTTCCGAGTCGTCCGGATCGGAGCCGACCACGCCTCGAGATGGCGAGGACTTGCTGACCGTCAGCGGATCGAATTCGTCGGCGTCGCCCGCTCCCGCCGTCAAGGCCGCCACCGTCAAGCGCAAGCTGGACGCCGTCGAGCCCTCCGCCGCATCGCTTTTGTCGGAGGAGTCCAAGTCAATTGTGACGAAGAGCTTTTCGACGATGCAGCCGCCGAAGAAGAAGAAGGCCAACAGTGCGCTGGCAAGCAAGCTGGGCATCAAGCTGAAGAAGTGAAGCGGTCGCGGCACTTTCGGTCTCCGTTCGTTCTCTGGTAACGCTTTCCTTGTTGTATAACTCATCTGCATTGCATTGTGGCGTCCGACAACCTCGTCGTCGCTGTTCGTTTCGAAGTCGACGGACCTCGAGCACGGAGTGCTGGCTTCAACTTGTCAACATCGCGCAACTCGCGCTTCTTTCGCTTGTGAGGCTTGCTCTGCAAAGTTTGGACAACGCTAGAACGCCCGCTGACCTGCCCTGTCTTTGCCCGACTCTCGCAGCTTCCCTCCTCTCCTTCATCTCTCGCAATGGGCAAACGCGCGTCTTCTCCCGTCGGCGAGCGCCCGGCGGCCAAGTCGGCGGTGGCACCGGCGCAATCTGAGCGTGTGGCAGCGGATCAGGACGGAATGGGCGAGTTCGAGGACCAGTGGGAGGACGAGTTCGAGGACGACGAAGAGGCAGGCGAGGTTGTCGACGCGGCTGAGAACGAGGACGGCGAGGACGGCGAGATGGAAGTCGAAGAGCAGGAGCAGCGACCGGCCTCGCCCAAGCCTTACCTTCCCGGGACCAAGCTCGAGGAGGGCGAGTTCCTCGCTCCTGACTTGTCAACCTATCCCCTCCTTCACTCGTTCGTCCCGACCTGGCCCAGTCTCTCCTTCGACATCCTCCGCGACAGCGACGGCGAAGAGCGACGAGGGTACCCGGTTTCGTGTGCTCTCGTCGCCGGCACTCAGGCTGGCGACCCGACCGCGAACGAGGTCACGGTTATGCGGTGGGAAGGGTTGGGCAAGACGAGGCGGGATCCCGGTGCGTTACAACTACCCTGCAGGTGAGACGAAACGCTGATGTTGTTGCGCATACAGAGGAGTCGGACGGGGAAGACTCGGATGACGATGACACGGAGGACGACCCTGTCCTCACTTTCCGCGCGATCCCGCATAAGGGCGGCGTCAACCGGATTCGCGCACGACCACTTGGCAACCCCCTCTCGCAGGGTCCTCCTCTTCCTCCCGACCCCTATCACGTCGCCACTTTCTCCGAGACCGGCAAGGTCCACATCTTCGACGTCGCTCCTCACCTCAACTCGCTCCTCTCCCCCGCTACCGCTTCCGCCTCACTCTCGAAGACTCCCCTCCACACCGTTGACAATCACGGCCGTGCCGAAGGATTCGCCCTCGACTGGTCCAAGCCAGCTGGCTCGTCGACCTCGCACCGTCTCTTGTCCGGCGACATCTACTCCAAAATCTACCTCACCACCCTCTCATCCTCGTCCATCACGACCTCGCCCAAACCCTTTTCTTCGCACACCGATTCAGTCGAGGACATCCAGTGGTCTCCACAGGAAGCGACCGTCTTCGCGTCGGGCTCAGCAGACCGGAGTATCCGCGTCTGGGACATCCGTATGAAGGAGCGCAAGTCGGCGATCGGCGTTGCAGGGGCGCACAGCAGCGATGTCAATGTCATCAGCTGGAACCTTTCGACGCAGTACTTGCTCGCATCCGGCGGAGACGAGGGAGGGATCAAGGTTTGGGACCTGCGAAATTTCAAGGGGTGCGTCGCGCTCTATGATTTCTTCGCTCGCGACGAGACTGACGAAAAGTTTGCCCCCTTCCAGCACCTCGGCTCCTGCTCCTACGCCCGTCGTCCACTTCTCCTGGCATACCGCGCCCATCACCTCCATCGAATGGCACCCGACCGACGAGTCGTGTCTCGCAGCAGCAGGTGCTGACGACCAAGTCACGCTCTGGGACCTTTCGGTCGAGGAGGACGAGGACGAGCGGCCGACTGGACCTGATGCCGACCGCCTGCGGGACGTCCCGGCGCAGCTTTTGTTCTGCCACCAGGGCCAGTCGGATGTCAAGGAGGTTCACTGGCACCCCCAGGTTCCTGGAACGATCGTCTCGACGGCGGCGGATGGCTTCAACATCTTCAAGTCGCTGCCGTTCTCGAGCTGAGCTCATCGCCGTGTCTGTCGTTCTGCTTTGTACGCCGTTCTAGACTGTACCGCATACATTCTTTCGCTCTTTCGGCCGCCTGTTTGCAGGAGAAATCAAATCCCTCGCGTACATCTTGTCTCTCGCGCCCGTCTAGAATGGTCTTGCTGTGCTTAGAGAGCTCTGTGCCCTGCCTAGTCTCTCGACTTTCCAGCCTCGTCGGCGAGAAGAGGGAGCGAGAAGTCGAAGCTAGCATAGACGACCTTGCCTTCTCCACCTCGCATCCTGGCTCGAGCCGGTTTCGCGCTTTATCAGCAGTGTCTGTACATTCGATTTGGAAGCTTGCACGGGCGCCGCCTAGCCAACTAGCGTTATCCTTTCACCGACCACCGCCTCATCAGTCTCCGACTTTCCTCCCCGACCTTCCGACAGAAGAACGCCTCGCTAGGCAACGATCGACTCACAAAGGCGTGCACGGATGTTGGCAGTAGCGTCGACATCGGCTCCACGTCCGGTTGCGCCCGCTTTGCCCGCTGAGAACGGCCGACAGCCTCGTCTGAACGCCGGCGGGGTGGAGGAGAAGCATCCAAAGAAGCGCGGGAGGAAGAGGATCTCTGAAGATCTTACCAACATCAGATGTGCGTTCAGCATTCATCTGGAGGCGAGACGGGGACGGCAGACGGCTGACTCTTTCCGCTCATCTCGCTTCGCAGCGAACGACTCGCTCGATGCGGATGCCAAACGCAAGCTGCAGAACCGTGCCGCACAACGGGCTTTTCGTGAGCGCAAGGAGAAGCATCTGGCGGACATGGAGGCGCGGGTCAAGGTGCAGAATGTCGAGCTGGAGGAATTGAGGCGGACGATCCAGAGGTGCGCTGCCAAGTCTTGCCACGCTGAGCTTCAAGTGCTGACGTGTATTGCTACAGCCTTGTCGCCGAGAACGAGGCGCTCAGGCGTGGCGAAGATCCGCCTCGAACTGTTCTCCCCACCACAACCATCTACACCAACCACGTCCTGAAAGGCGACTCCTTCTCGTCACCCAGCTCCATCTCGTCCGCCCCTGCACATGTCGACCGCAGCGCGTCGCCAATCGAGAGGAAGCCAGTCATTCCTCCCTCGCCGCCAGTCGACCCTATCTCCTCCCATTCTGCCTCGACCGTGCGGCAAACTTCTACCTTCGCGCCAGGTCCGACGTCAGCCGCCTTCCTACCCCAGCCTTACAGCGACCCTTCTCCGATCCCAGCATCTCAGCTCTCGCCTCGTGTACCCGCAGCTCCGTCTGTCCCCAACCTCTTCGCACCGCCCGCGCCTGGCGACGTAGACCTCAGTAAGCTCGACGAGCTCAGCTTCGACTTCGACGCACCTTTCGACTTCTCCGAGTCGATCCCCCTTCCACCCCTCTTCACATCCCTGCTCGACGGTCTCGACCTTCCCGGCGCCGCTTCTGCCAGTAGCGGCGGTGACGTGTCCAAAGTGTCGAATATGTCTTCTTCGCTGATCTCGGAGATAGACGACACGTGCCCGGGCGAAGACGACGACCCGCCTCCCCTCCCGAACGGCCACATCCCCTGCGACAAGCCGGAGTGTGACTTTACTTCCGTCTCCTGCGTCTTGCCGATCCCTTGGCGTCCGCCTACGATTGCCGGAGACGACAAAAACCTCTGGGTCGCGCAGAAGTGTTGGGCCAAGCTGTGCAGCCATCCGCTCTTCGCGCAGTGCGATACGGTGCGTCCGCTTCTCCCGCTTCTCCCTCCGCCTTCTCTGACTGGGCGTTGCTCGGTTTGCAGGACGGGCTCTGCCAAGAGCTGCGCGATAGAACCCGCTGCTCGCCCGACGGCCGCCTCGTCTGCCACAAGGGCGACGTCTGCGAAATTTTCCGCTCGATTCCGCAGAAGGCGCGCATCAGGCAGCAGCAGCTGTCGATGCAGTAGCATGCCCTTCCCTTCCCTATCTCCGTTCTAGTTCCCCTTCCTCGCTTGTTGTCGTAACTCTAGCTCCCCTCTTACACCTTTGCATCGCCTCTACTCGTTCCGTCCTGCTCTCCCGCTTCGCCGCACGTCCTGTTCGACGCAGAGATATGCTCTTTACTCAGCAGAGGACAGGAGACTGTGCATTGGGGTGGACCGCACGACCTCCTCCTCCCTGCTGCAGACCTCGCAATGAGGTTTCATCTTGCTTCCTCCCTCTCCTCGTCCCACGATACTAGCTATGCGGGTGCCCGCTCCAGCGTTCTTGCTTGGCCGAACCAACATGACGCATGTTGCCTCGCGGAGGCGGAGACCGGCCCCCCACTAGCTTCGTGTCCGCGTCTCCCTCGCTTCCATCTCTTCCGCGCTCTTTACACTCCCGCACACTCTCAAACGTCGAAACTCATCCTCAACTTACAGCAAACAGTGCGTTGTTGCTTGCCTTCGCCGTCTATCGCCGTCCAGGCGCTTGCTTCTCCTCTGCCCTCGTCTCGCTCACTCGGCTCACCAACCGAACGTTCCCTCCTATCCTGCGACTTGCAGTGATCCCCACCGCCCAGGACCGCGCCCCCAAGAACGGCCAGGACCCCGTCCACGTCGGATCTGGCGGAGCAGTCTCGCACGACTCAGCAACGGCGAACGCGACCAACACTCTCCCTGCGACCGAGACTGGCGGACGTATGGCGCATTCGAATCAGCAGGTCGAGGAGGGAATGCAGCCGAAGCAGACGAGTGCGTTTGGCGTTCTTCAGAGTGCGAGAAAGAAAGGGTTAGCTAACCCCGCTTGATGTCGCGCAGAGGACCAGGCTCCTTCGTCGGGCGTCGTTGGCGGTGGTGAGGGTGCTGGACGCACGCATCAGGGCAAGTAAGGAGGGGCAGGAGGAGCACTCTTAAGCATCACCCAAGTACATACGTCAGCAATACCAAAGCAGTTCCCTTCATCCCGCCTGGCCAATCTCCTCGAGCAGCCGTTCAAATCCTGCGCACGGCCGTCGCCTACGCAGCGGCAAGCAGTCTTCCCTGCGCTGCGATGGCCTGGTTCCGAGGACGCGTTCCGACGAGGAGTCGGCGAGCTGTGGCGGGTTCGCGACAGCGTCCGCGCGAGTGGTCGCGCCTCGGTCGGGGTCGAGCAGCTTTCCTGTTGCTCTTGAGCGCACGCACAACGCTCCAGCGAGATGAGCGAGATATGGGGACCTGCCGAGGACTGTCCGCGCAGTTCGCCGTCCTGCCTTTCACTCACTCACCGTTCAGCTGCATCCCTGATTTCCTCAGCTACCTTACACACTTTAAAAACACGTCCGCACTCCCTCACCATACCCGCCTAGCTCTTCCCCAACTCGTTACGCGCGCACCGCCTCGACTATGCTTTCGGGCCTCGCAGCGCTCGCCGCAACAGCTTCTCTGTGCGTGAAGCACCTATTGAGGATAGGAGTAGGAGAACTGGATGACAATGGGGGGGGTCGGCGGGTCCTGCGATGCCGAGGAAGGCTTTGCTGAGGGCGAGTTGAAGGAGGGACCTCTTATACGAGATGGGTGCGACGAGCGTGTACGGGCGAGCAGGGCATCTGCAAACCGCTTGACCGAATACTGACTCGACCCTGCGCGCCGCTCCGCAGCTTCGCGACTGCCGCCGCCCAGACAGCCTGCAACGGCTACTCCGAGTACTGCTCGCGCAAGTATTCGGAAGTATCGATCATTGGAGCGCACAACAGCTATGCCGTGCAGAAGGGTAGCCGTGCGTCCCGCTCCACACACCCAAGGCGAGGCGACACGCTGACTTTGCCTCGAACCAGTCGCGGCGAACCAGAACTACACGGTCGAGACGCAGCTCAACAACGGTATTCGTATGCTGCAAGTGCAAGGACACATGAACAGCAACCAGCTGCACCTCTGCCATACCTAGTGGGTCGGCGAATGTCTCAGCGGCGAGAGGGGTCGAAAACTCACGCCTGCTTTCGTCCAGCTGCTTCCTCCTCGACGGCGGCACGTTCACGTCGTACCTGACGACAGTCAAGAACTGGCTCGATAAGAACCCGAACGAAGTCGTCACGCTCCTCCTCGTCAACACCGACGGCGTCGCGCCCTCCGTCTGGGCCCAGTCGTACACCGACTCGGGTCTCGCTTCCTATGCCTACACGCCTGCAAACGTCCCCATCGCCTACAGCGACTGGCCGACGTATCAGGAGTTGATCAGCAGCGGCAGGAGGGTCGTCAGTTTTTTGGCGCAGAATGCGGACGTCTCGAGCGTCCCGTACCTCCTCGACGAGTTTACGAATGTTTGGGAGACGCCCTATGACGTGAGCACGATTATTCTGCTTCGCGGCTCTTCCACCGCCATCCCTGACTCGCTTGACCCCGCAGCAAACGAACAACGCCTTTCCCTGCACGGTTGACCGGGTGACGGGCTCTCCTCAGAACAAGATGGTGCGCCTCGTGCCCTCCCCGCCTCTGACCGCTAGTCTGACTTCACTCGCTGCAGTACCTCGTCAACCACTACCTCGACGTCAACATGACAATCGCCGGCTCGACTATCCCCGTCCCCGCGACTAGCGCGCTTGACCAGACGAACGCCGTGAGCGGTACGGGCTCGCTTGGCGTGCAGGCGAGCGCCTGCGCGGCGCAACAGGGGTACAACCCGACTTTTACGCTCGTCGACTACTACGACGTTGGGAACGGCAGCGTTTTTGGTGGGCCTCGCTCCCATCGTCCCTCTCCTCTTCTCGGAATTCAGCGCTGATGCGAGCTCCTCGCGTCTTGGCAGAGTACGCCGCCCAGCTCAACAATGTCACCTACAAGCCCGTCACCATCGGCAACGGCACGACCTCCTCCTCCTCGTCGTCCGGCTCGTCTCCCTCGGCATCTGGAAACTCTGGCTCGGTTACGTATAATGGCACAAGCAGCGCGTCGTCGTCATTGTCGGGGTCGTGGCAGGCCTTTGCGGCGCTGGGAGGAGCACTGGCAGGCGCGGTGGCGGTCGTTGCGTTGTGAGCGCGAGTCGAGGCAATCCCTGAAGGACACGCTGCCTCTTCGCTGTGAATGGACCCTTGTGCGTTCAACTCGACAAGGGAGTGCACGGGTCAAGCGTGAAATGTCAAAAGGCGTTGGCCGGTGAAGTCGCGACGGTATGTCGGAAGTTCCGCCCTCGAGGGCGGATGCCCTTTGAGCCTCTCTTCCTCCCGCAACTCTCGCTCCGGCGCGCTGTGCTCAATACACGAGCTTTATTGCATTGAGATCTAGCTCTGACGCCAGCAGCACGCCGTCGGACCCGCTCAGTCGCTCACTACACGCTCTCAAAGTCGACGTCCGCTCCCTCATCCGCCCCCTCGTCCGCCGCGCCGTCAGATCAGCCGGGCGGAC